>RXPK01004289.1:0-51691 GCA_004143645.1 Protaetia brevitarsis
AGGTAAAAAATACGGAGTTGAATCTAACACCGTTTAACTCTTTTCCGGTTCCCTCGCGACATCCGTTCAAGGAGCCTCCATTCGTAATTTGCTACTAAAACGTATGAATACAGAGATATTTTGCTTTTCATAGGGAAAAACATCTTTAACCGGCAACCACTCGTTAAGGACCAATTGTCTTCTCTATGCAGTCTTTACTATTTGCATAAATGAAAAGTTCCGAAATGGAGAAATTTTAACTCCTACTGCTGTATTAAAATGTAATAACGGATGTTTTCCCCCAAGTATACAATACTACTATCTATTAGATAAAATTTATCTCCGTGCTTAATGAGTAACTCCAATGTGAAATAACTACAATCCCAATAAACAAACGTTAACTCCGTCGAATTATTTCATCCTTCACACAGTAATTTATTTCCGTTAAGAAGTACTGCCACAGAACGAGAGAAATCCTCTACTGAGAGAAGGTTTTTAACTCATTTTTATTGTTACCTAGCTCCAAGAGCTAAGTTAACATCATATTGGAGTAATCAATCGAGGGCTATTCATATTGGACAGAAGCCACCCTTGCTCAGTGATATTCTATATATCATTAAATGCATCAAAATGTCTTTGAACTCAGTTTGAATTTTTTTGATTATTGCTAAGTTCTTGGATAGACACTAAGCTCTCTTCTGCGTACGAGCAGCGTCCTGTGGAATGCTTAATTTATCCTAATATGTCGTTCTTCGAGTTTACCGTGTGTTGACGGCACGACCAGTTGAACCACAGGATCAGCTAAGATCACGTGCTTTTTATTCAGAGCTAACCTAGAATTAGTGGGGGCCATTAAAAATTGTACTCGTAGATTTAAACTTAAAAGGCTGACAAGTTTCTGTACCTTTTTATCACATCTGCCTGGTGCTTTTGCTCCATAATCTTACCCTCTTTTACGGTTTTTCGTCTTTCTTGATGTTTTTTTATAAATTTCAGTACAGTGGCATTCGCCTATCCTTCTCCATTCGAACTATCAATTGACTACGTCCGACTGTTGCACTTGCGCTGCATAATATCGCTTTTAAATGCGCAGCTATGCAAACTTCAATTTTTAAATTTTAGGGAACGTTAGATTTGGAGAATAATTTCCCATGGGGTATTTTCCTTTTGAGTGGGTATTATAAATGAAACATCTTCAACTAACAATTATCACCTCTAAGGAGAAAATATAATGCCATTGTTAGGATATTTGTTCACTTTAGGGTTAAATACGTAGATGTGATGCGGGAGAAAACGGAGATTTTTTCTCTTAAAATCGTGTTAGAAAGCGGAGTTAAATTTATCTCTCCTGTTTTTGGTTGAAATTTTGTTATAAGCGAGGAAATACTTTTGGTGTTTCAGCTATGGCAACTCCTTTCGGAACAAAATGATTTCCAAAACGGAGACCCCTATTTCAAATCTCCGTCAATTTTTCCCTGTGTAGTAGTGTTTATTATATTTAATTTAATAGATTTTTGGTAGACTCTAAGTGTGTAAATAAATATCTCAAGTCAATTTAAATATGTCGCCGATTTATTTTTCTAAACGCCCACAGCGTTTTATTTAATAATTAATTAATTTAATAATAAGATAACGCTACAGTACATTTCATTAGCTATGCTTAACATCATCAGGTGTACAAGTATATTTGTATAGGTATATTGTGAGACAGGGTTTAGTTGTATGTCGTTTGACTATACTTGTATCTCGCATACGGTATAATGAGATCATGTACCAACTGATTATTGGATTTTTTAATAATATAAAGATCAAGATGTGTCAAAAGAATATGGTTTAAAATATTGCGCTTTATAATCTTATTAAGACTCACTGTAAATGTTCATTGCTTAAATTTCCAATAATAAATGTTTATGATCCAAACCATTATTAATAAAATTCAGTATGCACCCACGATACGAAGTAAAAGTTTGACACGAAAGGAACGAACATAAACATTTTTGCAACGCTCGTAAAAAGAGCGCCAGGTATAAAGCGCCTCGTCATTTTAATGTAATTTAATTTATATGTCCAGATGTTTCGCAATACTCCCGCTGGAAATTTTTCTCTTACATTCTTCGTAAAATGCTATCTATGCATCGAGAGACGACCTAGTGTTACCACACGGCCGAAAATAACAATCGACGCCGCTGACGCGACATCATCGCTGACTCTAAATATTTTCCCGTATCGTTTTCGAAATTGTCCCGACGCAACGAGCCGTCGAAAAACGTTTTGTGTTCGAGCCGCTCTGCGTTCTCGCATCTTGCTTTTGCGGATTGCACAACGGCTCCGAACAATTTGTCGTTCCGGTATTTAGACACAAAAACCTATAGCTTACCGGCGTGCTGCAATAAATCAGTATGATTAACATGAGTGCTGCTCCTATGTGAAGCATGAACAATTACGCGGTGTAACTGAGTATATACCTGATGTTGTAAAACAGGTTGCGCAAAAAAAAAAAAAACATTTTCTATGGTATAGATTCTAAAACATTACATTTAGTTCTTCGATCAGTGTCCACTGATTGTGAGTGGAATTTCTGAAATTTAGGCGTCACTAATTTTCATCGAGAAAGCTATTAAATAGTTTCAAAATGTTATCTAATTTGAACGATAAAACTGTGAATTATTCAGACGTGAAGAAGGTAATTTTTGCAATTAGAAAATGGATGAGAAGTTACTTACAAGTTTTTATATGCAGTTTGCTGATGTATCAACCTGGATTTACTGTATTGCAAAGATCCTTACCTGAAAAAAAAAAGGTTTTATTAGAAAAAATAAAAAATAACTGTTAGAATTTAGGTAGATACACAGAAGTAGTAGGACACGTAGAAAGTATCAACACAAAAATAAAAACAACCAATTGCAATCATGCATAAAATAAAGAAATTTTTTATTCGATCATTACTGTCGATACAATACTCGGGTAAGTTTGAAAAGGAATTTAGTGCGTGCATATCGTTGAACTAACCATTTGAAGTTATGCTTTAATAAGAGTTCTTCACAATTTAACTCTCATGGAGGAAAAACTCTATCCAGTTTGTGAGAGATGATTTTTTTTTGGAAAAGCTTTGTAGT
The DNA here is from genome assembly GCA_004143645.1 of Protaetia brevitarsis. NCBI lineage: Eukaryota > Metazoa > Arthropoda > Insecta > Coleoptera > Scarabaeidae > Protaetia > Protaetia brevitarsis. The sequence continues at coordinate 3,096 of RXPK01004289.1, forward strand.
TTTACAAGAAAAACATTGAGAAAAGAATAAATTGATTGTAAAATGCAAAGAGACAAATAAAGTAGTCATGATAGCAATTGCAATTAGATAACCGAACAGTTGCTGGCAATTCACCTAGATATTTAGCTTATTTATATGTTAATTTTCCAATAATTAACATTTTAAATTAGGTGATATATATAAATAAGTTAATTTAAATAAAAGAATATTTAAAGCGACTAAACATTAGTTATTACACGATGAACTAAAAATTTGTATTCAAAACTTCTACTACAGATATTTTATTCATATTATAGTCAGACAATCTGCCTATAAAATAGAAAAAAGGTCCATATTAGCCGAAAAATGTTCAAAAAGATATTTTGTTTGGATAAATCAACTAAAGTAAATAGATAAAACAAAAAGTCTGTCTTCGAAGTTTCTACATTGTTAGATGTATTTACTTTCTGCCGCGCAGGAACTTATTCTGCACTATCCTTCCCAAATTATTATTATTATTATTAATTGTGAAGACAAATATTCATGGCAAAAGTAGTTAATGCTATAAAATGTATAAAAAATAGTGCCTATTCTTATAGACAGCAGCAATATTATGCAGCAAAAACAACAAATTATAAATAGATATTTTAACAATTTTTAGCTATTTTGAGACTGGATAAATTAGGTATTACACCTAAATTTTGTTTAGTTTTACTACATTATTTTTCTCTGCGTGTGGTCACCATCTAAGGGGCTTCAGGAACACTACATACAAAAAAATCTATTATCAATCCTGAAATATTTTATTTATCAGAAAATCGAAAACTTAATATATATTTAAATGAACTAAATCTTGTTGGTTAGAACATAGAGTAAATTCTGTGAAAACACAATATACTCTTAGAACAAATAGTATAAATATTAGCATTAAAGTATACTTCCTCCAAATGAACATTGTTATTGTTGTAAGGAATAAATCTATGCAATCATAGTAAGAAAGTCTGTAGATTCAAAATAAAATCCCTTATACGTTTGGTATAATGAATTACTTTTTGATTGACCGGCGAACAGTGTTGCTGGTTGTGAGTGTAAGTAAATCTAAATGGATACCCCAGGCATTTCATAGCTACTTAGAGTATGGGGTGGAATGGGGCTGGTGCTACCATTAAAATATTCGAAGGTAAGTACATACGTGTTATCTAATATTAACGGATTACTGGTTTAAAAAAACTTTGAAATAATACTTAGAGTCAGTGCCATTGTGTCGATAATATATGAACATGGTAGGTGTGTACATTAACAAACATATGTAGGTATTTACTAGTTATTAGTTTTCAGTAGGTAATACCAGCAAACTATCATACTGATTGAAATTATATCAGTAACCAACGCCGACTAGATATCAGGCCCAGGCATTGAGTGGGACGTATCCCGAGAACACCGGTCGCAACGACGGATACGCATAGCATCTATACCTCTACGCATCAATATCCCGTGCGCGCTCCTGGAGTGCTCCGATACGCTACCTTCTGCCAAACATTGTAAAACTATAAAGTATGACAGTAAATTTATTTAATTACATAATATTTCTTTATTTATTAATTTTTCCTTACCAAGGTTTTTTGGTGTTACAGACACAAAATTAGTAGGTAATTATTACCCTTGAATAGTAGAAATGCTTAGATTAAGCAGGTAAGTAGTATCAGTTCAATATACTTATATTTTGGAAGCAAAATAATGGCAATACTTCAGATAATACTTTTATATACTTCTATCAAATGTACATAAATTATTAAGGCATAAATATGATACTTTCCAGTTGCGAAAATCTATTTACTCAAATCTAAAATAATTATGTTTGTGGTGGAAATAATATATGTTCATAATGATTTTAGTATATTGATTACATTTGAACCAAAAAAATGTTTCGTCTAATAAATTCATGGGTTTGGAAAACTGAATAAATTTTATTCTCAATATAAATATATCATCTTCTTGCTTATATAGGAAGTTACGTTGTTGCTTAAATGCTTTTATCAAATCGGTATCTCACTAATACACTGTAGAACGGTCGCTATATTAGTTAAAATAGATTTCCCCGTAATATATGGGCAAATGCGTCTTCATACGGTAAAGTAGCTGTTCATGTCAATAATTGCTCGAAATTATTTGCAAAAGTGTTTATAATATGTTTTAATTTCTAATATCACCCAATATTTATGCTAACTTCTTGCATCGAGTACATCTAAATCTAGATCACAAGCACTGTTCTCATATAAAAATATTATGAGTAGACTAGTTTTTTGAAAATAATGTTGGAAATTTTGTTCTCGATCTTAAAATTTTTGAAAACTGCGCTGGAAAATTTTGCGCGCTAAGGTATTTTTGTACGCTGTTCCAATTAGATATTACAAATAAAAACTTCGTAAAGAGCAGGAAACGATAAGCTTTAACTACAGTTCCATTAGCAGGCACAAATTTTGCCAATGCGAATTGGTGATACACATTTTAGTATGACCAGGCAAGCGGATATTTTATCCTCGCTTCAAGCATCGGAAACGCATTAGCCCACTTTCAACGCTCAGGTAGACAAATCCATCGTTTATAAATATCACTCTGGATGGGTATATTTATAGATACAGAAGAAGAAGTTAAGTTGTGAAATGGTGATACTTTTCAAAAGTATTTTGGAAGTCAAATTTGCAAGTAATAAGTGAGATATCTCTGATATTTTATTTATGTAAAAAATAGGGGCGCACATACAAGTAAATATTTAGGGCACATTGAATATTTATGAAAGTTCTATAAATTTAATTGAACGACCATTTCACACTAGCCTAAGCATTTATTAAGGATAATAACATAATCTTATTGCACTCGAAGAGACAGGTAAAAGTAAATTGCTTCATTTCCTCTGCTTCTCGAATAATCTAAACTGGTGCACACATTTGCGATATTAAAATACAATTTTACACAACGTTTCTCTAATATATACATACCTACGCGTAAATTCGAAAGTAGTTGTAAATTTGAGCATAGCACTCAGCCGGCAATAATCTAAATATACACATGTGCTATAGGAATAATTGGATTCCGTCTGTAATTGCTATAATTTACGTTTCATTTCTGGGATGTTACTTAACACCTCCAGAATAGAAACTAAATCGAATGAACGGAACCAGAACCCAGATGTTTTATACCGACTATACAAAGTGTAAACGTTATCTAGCAGGAAGTCTGGTATCGATGAGTTGTTCCGACTTGCAGCTAGTTAAAACGTTATAGTGCAATGAAGAATAATTAATTGTACACCGAATTACTGAAGCGTAATTCGAATACTAATTTAAGATCAGTTCTTGGAACGGGTCTATTAGAAGAGATCTGCTTCCTGTGTTGGTATTATTGTTACGTTGGCACGTTTATACTTCTCCGGTTAATTCATTTTTATATCGAAGTGGCAGTGTTCACCTACGCTTGGAAAAAACTTGGAAAAATAAATTATCTCGTCTTACTTCTGGATATCTTTTCGTTAAAAGGCCGTCACAATCCTTGAACCAGACTGCCTGATGCCTTTCTACGACACATAGGGTTAAATAAATTGAACGTCATTCTGATTTAATTAAAAACGTGAGAAGAAAGAGCTCATTCCATCTACGACTAATTGTTAGAGAATATCTACACATGCACTTAATTTAATTTTATGGAATAAGGCATACATTGCATCATCGGGAGGATTGCTTACTGAAATGTGTTGCGAGAATGAAACAATGTGTCAAAAAAGAAAACGATACAATACTTACAACTAAGATCAGTTCACAAATACAATTAAAATTACAACAAACATATTAACACTGAATTTAAACAAACGACAAGTTAAAACTAACAGTTGAGTAGGAAATTTATAGAACAATTTGAAATTTAACATATATGTCTTAAAATAAAACGCGTAATAAAAACTATAAGATTACAAAAAAGAGGAGAGGCTAAAAATTACATACTAAAGCCATGAATTACTATTATTTTTGATATGTACCATTTCAAGAAATAACCTACGTTTATAATTTGGCTCATTATCTAAAAGTTTTACGTTATTATAATCAAAGTTATGATCCATTTTATGAAAATGGGTTGCTAAAGCACAAGAATGTTCACATCATAATATGAATCGCTTCTATGTTGTGTAATTCTACTTTTTAAAGACTGTGAGGTTTGACCTATGTAACATCCTTGACAATCATTACATGGAATGCTATAAACTATATCACTTTTTTTGCAATAAATTAGTTTTGTCTTTAGTTTTTGTAAAAAGATTAGTGATCGATAAAGTGTTATATTAGCTATTTTTAAGTTTTATACCTAAATAGAGAATGATTTGTCTGTGAAGGACTGAACATACGGTAGCCTCCTGTATCTAAGCAAAACTGTGGCACCGACATCCGTTCGATCGTCATCTACACTTCTACTAATTGTAAGATGCAATAGTTTTCCAGTATTCTTTAATGCCCTTAATAAAAGTTTTTCCATGAACTTGCCTGGTGGCTTTTATACTAGTGTTCTTTGTCTTTATCTCTTACCTGCTTTACTTACTTATGTTTGTATTTTTGGACACTCCTAGGAGAGGTTCTGGTCCTATATATGGAGTAGATGATCCCTTTGCTAACCATTAACTTTTTCATTTTCTTCGTTTGTCGAATGTCCGAAAGTCGCAGTAATTTATGTGGCTTGTCAGGCTATTCAGTTCTCCAATACATTCCAAACCAATTTGATTGCATCTTGGGGGTTGACTAGTGCCCTTAATATCGTCTGGCTGTCGGTTGCAATATAGATCCGGTTATTTCATACGCCGTCTGATTAATCTCTGTTGCATAATGCAATATTGCATATGCCTCTGCTTGAAAGATCGTAGCATATTTTCCTAGTAGAAAGGTGATCATTATATTTCTCATCTCGTTGTAGATTCCAGTTTCAATCCCATTTTCAGTTTCTGATCCGTTTGTAATTCAAATCAGTTCTCCGAACCTGTCTCTGTAGTTGGATTGATTCCAGCTTCTCTTATGCGTGATTTCCATCTCGAAACTTCTGTTAAAAAGAGATGTCAAAATCGTGTGGACACATGATGGAAAATATTATTGTGTCTTCATTAGTGGTGGGCGCTATCGATAGTTTTGACTAGTGATAGTTGTTGACAAAAATATTCCAAACTGTGGTCCTGGTAATACTGTACCTCACCACAAACTGCACTAAACTGGACGTACGTTTCAATAGCAAAGCTATCATCATCAGCAGAAACACTGAAATGGTCACACCACAACAGTTCTGTTCACTGGAACAGTTCAGTGTCCACCACTAGTCCTAATCCTTCATATCTGTCATTTGGTAGTTCTTGGAATCTGAGATGCACCATTCTTGCCTCAGCCATTATCATCAAATGGATAAGAGGTCTATGAGACATTTTATTGCTGCTGTGGGAGTAGTCTTCACAGTTCCTGGTTATTCCTAAACACGCAAGTCCTTATATCTTACTAAGTTCAATTACAGCAATTTTCTACTGCACATGTGTCCACCATAATAGACATGCATAAGTGACCATGAGTCTGACCATCGTGATGTATATCCAGTACACCATATTAGGTCACCCTCATGGTTTTCTATGGTCTTCTAGCCAACATTAGTGGTGTCTTCGGCCTGGTTTTAAAATTCGATTTCACTTTTGACGATCAGATAGTTTTGTTATTGAAGCGTGTGTCTAGTACAGTAAAGCTTTTGATAAAGCGCTATAAAGTGTGGAGTATTATTAGCGCACAGTCCTAAGTATTTTTATCAACAACGTAAACAGTAAATTCATTAATTTTTTGCCCAACTGCATAAATATCATTGTTAAAGTTTTTATTATTTCATTTCTTTTTGTAGTTTCAGCTACTATATCTAATGTTGGCAACATAGGCAGTCCGAAAGTGTTACACTGAACCAATTAGACCAATAAGAAAATATAGTTTCAGAAATAAGACATAATGATACACAAACTGCAATAATTTTAAAATGCACATAATTGTTCTAAATTATAGCAATTGACTAGATATTATAGTATTATAGTAGCTACGTGTGTTTCTATTTCTACAAAATACCGCGTAATTTATTTCATTATCTAATTAGCCTACTTCTATAGTCATAATTTGGTTCAGCTGTATACGAAAAAAAAAGCTGAAGTACCTAATGATTTTGAATGCTTATGCGTCTGTGTATTGTAAGCTCTTTTACTTAACCCAAGTTATATTTTCAGAATTTGTGACACTTTTTCTATTCACATTTTTCTAATGACCACTTTCCATCTAAGAAAGTGATATTAAAAAAAAAAACTGTAAAAAGTTGATAGAAATGCGATAATTATCATGATTTGATGAAGATTTAAAGAAGTAAATTCGAAAAAAAAAAAAAAATATTTACCATTACCAAAACTTCTTCCGAGTACATTTTTTGAAACATACATGCATTCGATCTAGTAAATATCACAGAGACCTACAAATCTGGATGGATACTGTATATCTAACACAAATAGGGTTTGCATGTCGGAATAGGTTAAAGTTTCTCCTCTTAACGAGACGTTTCAATTAATATAATTATCGGCAAATGGTTTCGTGTTGAAAGTGTGAGAATTGTTGGTTAAACCCACCGATCGAGATTTGCATAATGTAACAATATCCACGTCTGAGCGCATAGGAAAAAACTGAACTCATTTCAAGAAATATTATGTTCAAATATCGTATTTTATCCTATAGGCAAAGAATTTATAGGTTAATGCATTTCTAATTTATAAGTATGCAGCCAGAAAAATTATACCTATGGTTAGTTTATGATAATTATAATATCGAAGAAAGAGAAATTTTACCTATTATCCGCATTATTTGCATATGCTCACGAGTTTTGTAGAGCAAATATTAACTCCGGGAATGGCATTAGGTACTACATTTTTGGTGTGACAAATGTGGTTTATGTAAATATTTGAGTTAAAAGGAAAGACGTTTTAAAATATGTGCGTAATGCAAGCAGTGATGTGTGCCTGCAACGTTAGTTTATTCTTAGCACAAAATTAACATATAATGATAAAACTCGCGCAAAACATACTCTATGTAACCCTTTTTACTTTATTAATTGAATAAACCTTTTGCTCAAATAATCATGTTTATTTTATTAATAAATCAAAAAAATAAATGTATTAAATAATAGATGTAACAAAATAATATGATGTTTGTTTTCCCGGTTAGATTAATTGTAATAACTCAACAATATTTTGTTAACAGAATCTGTTCTGTTAATTCAACATCTGTTGTTCCCTCAGTATGCAGATGTAAAATATATTTTCTTATATTTTACTATAATATGTTGTTCTGTGTACAAAAATTACCCTTTTCCACAGGAAGATAAATGTATTTTTAAATACATATACAGGTGCATAGAAAAACTACAAATGCCAATAGCACACGAGATAGAAGGAACAAAAATACAAAAAAAGTTCCTATACACTAATATCGCTTGCTTTTTCTTTTTCAAGTTACAAACTGTTTTTTATATTGTTTGTTATTTCAGTATTACTAGGCAAATAAAAATATTTTAGGTAGGGCTGTAATTCATGAAACAAACATTTGGTAAATGTAAAACCAATATTAGCAAACTGTCTTGAAAGTTTTATTTCAAAATGGTGAGCTATACTTTCGTAGAATACAGGGACATGATCATGTGTTACGGCGAAGCTCGTTCAAATTTCTCCGAAGTTCAACGGATCTATCGAGGGCGATACCTATTAAGTTCCTGATGTTAGGACATTTATTGACGTACATAGGCGTTTGGGAGAAGATGGTTGCTTTAAAAAACCAAAATTTGATTCTGGGGTTAACAGAACTCTTCGTACTGTTGCAGATGAAGAAGCTACTTTGCAAATAGTAAAACTCAATCCTAGAATAAGCACTAGAAGAATAAGTGCAGCTGTACCGAATGTCAATCGTGAATCTGTTAAGTCCTCAAAGAACAACTTCTTCATTCATTTCATTTCCAAAAAATCCATAACCTATTGGAACAGGATTTGCTACCGTGTTTACAATATTGCGAGTGGTTGCAAAATAAAGGGCAAAATTTTCTGTCATTAATTTTGTTTACCGATGAAGCAGGTTTTAGTCGCGATGGCAGTTTGAATATTCACAATATGCATTATTGGAGCGATGAAAACCTCATCAGAACGTAATAACGGACATCACCAGTATGGGTTTTCCATTAATGTGTGGGCAGGTATAATCGACAATTATCTAATTGGTCCATTTCGAATGCCCAGACGATTGACAGGCGAACACTATCGAAATTTTTTGGAAAATGAACTGAATACTTTATTAGAAGACGTTCCATTGAATATTATAAGAAGAATGTACTACATGCGTGACGGCGTGGCCAGCTCACTATTCTAGGAGAGTAAGGGAATTTCTGCAAAGAAAATTTGGAAATAGGTGGATTGGTCGTGGGGGACCTATACCATGGCCAGCTCGTAGTCCCGATCTTAACCCCTCGATTTTTCATTTTGGGGATTTATGAAAAGTGAAGTGTATGCCGCAGAACTAAATAGTGGAGAACAATTATGGAACAGAATTGTGGAGTCTGTTGACAGATTTCGTAATAATGCTAACATATTTCAAAGATGCCGTCAGTCATTAACACGAAGATTAGAAATGTGTATTCAGGAACAAGGTCACCAATTTGAACACCTTATGCAGAATTAATATGTATCTTATATTTTTGAAGATGTTTTGTTTAATAAAACTTTTTAACTTAACAGCTTGTAACTTGAAAACAAAAACAATCGACATTAGTGTATAGAACCTTTTGTTTATTTTTGGTCGTTCACGGTTTGTACCATTGTAGTTTTTTCACACATGTCACCCTGTATACATCTATACGGGTACCCCGAGGCAGTGTTTTGGGACCGCTTCTGTTTCTAATTTCTGTAAATGATATTTTTTCCAGTGCCACTGAAAATCAAACTATAATTAACTTTGCGGACGGCACAAATCTATTGTTTCACGATCATACTTTTATGTTTTCGGGATCTGTTCTCATTTATACTCAAGAACAACTCAGATGATGACTAATGCATTTCTTTAAATTTTTAACTATTGAAATCATTGTAGTATTTCGTTTCACAAATATCTAATTAACTTTAGCCACTCTTGTCAAATTTTGGGTACTAATATCAATGACAAACTATTGGATTGCTTTTATGCAATACATCTTGATATGGAGTGGGTACTCCGTAATTTACTTTCATTTGTAAAGGCCCGTAACAATCACCTGTTTTTTTTTTTAACATAGCTTAGTGTAATTAGTGATGGTGGCGTATGTGTTTGTCTTTTCGTTTCTCTTAGTAAAGCATGCTTGGTTAGCTATCTGGGGTGTATTTACAACTATTACGGAAGTATTTATCATGTAACTCTACTTTCTGTAGAAATAAAGATAGAATTACTATTATTACTATGTTTTCTAATATTTATGTGTCCTGTAAATGTTTCTGTGCATTGTTGGTCAAAATTAACATTATTACTATTGTATTACAATACATGTACACAAGCTAGCAATAACTAATCATTCGATAACCACATATTAAACGTTAATAAAAATTATTACAAGCTGAAGCTATCGGCAAGTTTAGATGTTTATCTCTATAATATACTTCCAATTCCAATTTTTATTTCGTAAATACTACTGGCAAATAACAAGAATCGAAGAGCTTCAAGATCGTTAGAGTTAGCCGGTATATTGTGGGAGATCACCGCCTTCGATTTACTATACTTTTCCCATATTATTTATTTATTCGATAAATATAGGTTCATTGGTCCCGTACTCGGCAATAATTGCAATTCACGTACTAACAATAACAATAGTAATATTAGCAACGCTGGCAGGGACATGTAATCGAATAGATTAAATCAACATCAGGAAGTTGTCTGCGGCACCAATGATGATTAAACTGAAGCTTAATGTTTTGTTTTGTTTTGTTATTGTTATGTAACCTTCATTTCCTTTTTTCCAAGATAATGTAGTTTTAATAACGGGAACAGTTTATTTATGGGAATGAATTTTAACCTTCAAACTCTGTCGGATTTTAACAAAGATGAATTCTTAGACTATTAAATGTCTTGATTGCATACTTCCATATGGTTTTTATCTAACAAAGTTTTTCCTTTCTAATTTGACTAAACATAAACCTTTTCTTCTGTCGTGTCGGTTTTTATCCTATTCGGGTATGCTAGTGTTTGTATAATCTTTTCCTCAAATAGTATGACAAACGATTTTAATCAGTAATTTCTTGTTAATGATGCAAATGTGTATCAGCAATATAGATGTTTTATTAAACGGATTATGTCAAATTCCTAAGCCATATTTCCAAAAAATCACAGAACTGGTAATAAACTTAGTCCTAATTTTGGTAAAAAAATGGATCAAGGATAAAATAAGAGTAGCTTTTTTGAAGTTAAGAATTATATGAACTCACAACTGACTGGTGATAACAGATTCAGAATTTTATAAAATAAGCAAAAGTCTTACAAGAAAATGGTTGCAAACACAAGATTATACACAATAATCATTTTATGAGTAATCCATCAAATGAAAGCGGAATGGCTTGAACTGTACTTGAACTATTATCAACAAAAGTTGCAAGTAGACACAGTGAAACTTAGCAAATCGTCTAGCTATCTTAGATGATGGATAGACGATAATAAAGTCATTGGCGATCCAGGCTTGCTGGCCGGATACTTCAATATTCACTTGTCGACGACGTACTAACATGACACCTACCACCCTTTTTTGAATATATTTATACAACTTTTGACATGTCTCGTACGATAAATAAATATCTATTTAAAAGAATTTATTGCTGGTAGATGTAAATTAAATGCTTTAAAAAGAATCGTTAAATGTGACGTAAAGATTGGAGTATTCTGAGCATACGCTTTTGTTTGTGAGAACAATAATAAACTACACCACGGCTGAGGTAATAGAAATCCTTTAGGCCCAAAAGGAAAACATCCAAATTATTACGTACCAAATTTGTAGAGTTAATAGCTTAAACAAGCAACCTTTTCAAACCCTTAACCACAAAAATTCCAATGTTTAAAAGCAAAACAAATCAATCTTATTTGACGGAGAACAACGGAACGAACAAAAAATACACTTGCCCCGATGTTTACATCAGTTCATGAATAAGCCGTTGAGCTATTAGAAGTGCGTGTCCCAAGAAACAATCTGTTTTATTCCCCGACAGCGTCAAATATTCTCGCCTGTACGGTTAATGGGTTTCGGAAATTCATAAACAACACTCAATCTGTCAAAAACAGTCGAAATACGGGCCCTTTGCAAGTGAGCGCCACACGTACTTCGTTGGCACGTGCATTGTGTAGGCCCCAAAATGGAAACTTTTACGACTTCATCGACGACAATGAAATGGGGATTCGGCGTTATTTCGTATAACACAAGTTTCGTAGATACGATACATGTAATATCGGAAATTGGGGATCAAATTGCGTTTCCACCTTGTTTAGTTTTGGTTTGTAGGTAATTTGTTTGTAATACTATTGAATTGTTTCTCTATAGGTAAAATCGCGACAACTTTAATTGAGCTAGTGTTATGTTGGCTAAACTTTTAATGTTTAAATTTTCAATAGAAATAGTTGGCCCACCGAAGACTTCAACGTTTGGTGAATCTTTCATCTTTTTCAAAAACCTGCACACTTCCTCATATGTTCATTTTTTGACGATTTGACTCAATGGGAAAGCTACTATGGATGGTTAATATTGGGTGATTTTTTCTGTTGATTTTTTAAATTTAAATGCATGTTTCAAAGCACTTTCTATAAAATGTAAAACCTGAACAAAACATATGTCTAGTATGGTAAATAAACTAAATATTCAGATATTGTAATGAGCTTTAAAACTATATGACACATAAATGGAAGTAGTTTCAACGGATATGCAAGTATTTTTGGGGTAATTTTATCACTTTTTTTTAGGATGCACCTCAAAGAACTCTTTACCTGCTGTGGTTTTTATAAAATTTCGAAAACTGTTAATTGTCATATCAAGGGGGATAACTTTTAATGACGTGTCTGACGATTTAAGATCATTCCTGGGGGCGCAGCCCTTAAAATTTGAATAGGAAAGATGGGACATGTGACCACTCGTTCAAAAGGTCTTTTAATTGTCTTATGGCAACAAGAATCAAAAAGTTTTTTTTTAATCAGTAATCAAAAAGTGCATGATTTCTAACCTGTATAATAAAATACGATTAGAATGAAATAGCCTCAAATGCTCTCCCTATGTGCTTTCCTGACATTTCGCATTTTTTTTTTTGGATTTTACATTTATTAAATGTTCAAAATGATGACGATTTACCTGCATACAATAGTGCTTCACATCTTCTCCTGACATTTTACAACATTTCTGGAGTTATTCGCTGGCATTTTTCAACAATTTTTTGGCGAAACTCTTGCTGAACAGCTGGTACATACCTTAGACTTAAAATGTTCCCAGAGAAAACAGAAATCAAGTAGTGCAAGATCTAGATCCATTCTATAGGCCCCCTTCGATCCAACGATAATTCCATCTCACTGAAATACTATCTCATTTTCCAAATCTGGATCATGTTCGAATTTGTACATGATCAAGGGATAGACTTTAATTTCTATTATTGTTGAAACGCTAGGTCATTAACTCACAAAATTTCCTGTCAAGGTCATCCTCATTCAATTCGTGTAAAAGTGTAATTTTAAAGGGATGAAATTTAAACTTCTTAAGTAGTATACAAACTGATGAATTGATACAAACTTACTCTTGATACTTGGAATACCTGTTGTATCGACGTTGCATTTCAAGCACTACGACCTTCAACGCTGATATCTTCATTATGACAACTTGATGAAAATGTTGTTTTTTGTTATTTACAGAGCCCGTTTCCATAATTTTTTGTATTAATTCCAGTACGTACTTGTGGCGCATATTTTGGCCTGCGTGATTTTCGTTGAATAAGCGATCTTGTACACCTCCCATTCTCATCATCCAAAGTCACAGATTCCACACGTTCTTGGATGGAATATAAAATAAAAATTTATTGTGAATTCACAATTAAACTAAAAGTAAACTCCACTGAAGAATAGTCCACTAAACAATGCAAACGTAAACTAATACCGTGCAAACTAAGTGTCTAAAGCTGAAAACGGAAGCAAAAAAGGGGAGAAAGACGACTTTAAGGGAATGATAAGTAAATGTGGCAAAAACATTAAATAGGAGTTACCTTGGTTAGCACAAAAAATGGGAAATATCAGGAGAGCACAAAGGGAGAACTTATACACTTTTTGCTTACTGATTGAAAAAAGACTTTTGATTGATATTGCCGTAAAGATAATTAAAAGACTCGTCTGAATGTCGATACTTAAGTATGGTATTAATTGAGAAAAAAATGTAATATAAGTACTTGCTAATTGTTATTTATTCACTATGAGATTATCGTTCATCAAGCAGGTGCAATAAAAATTGCATGCAATAGAAATAGTGCATGCCATTCAATGGATTTCTTCGATCAGCTAGGTGCTATTTTACTTGTATTGCGCGTGCAATACACGAAATAGAGCAGCGCTATTTTTATTGCATGCAATAAAAAAATGCGAACTGTAAAGCGGGCTATAGGCTCCTCATTAAAAGTTGATATGACAGGTTTCGGAATTTTATATAAATTATAGCGGGTACAGAGTTATTTGAGGTGGTGGCTCGTTTCATTAGAAACTAAAACTTTGTTTATAATAACGAAATTGTGTACAGTACCTTCCAGATCTAATGTCTCCTCCTTGCAACGACCAAATATCGAAACTATTTTCCGCAAAGCCAGGTCAGTACTCTAAACGGGACTCTCTGTAAAGGAGACACTCCGAGAGAAGGCGGTCCATTTGGTGGAGGCGCCGCAAATGTAGTAGCGGATAGGAAATAAATAGATGACTCTGCCTCCGTGGGAACATTGAAGAAATCGGCAGAAAGACGCATATATGTAGTGTTACTTTAAGGATTATTAATTAAGTAAATAATAATTGTATTGCAAATCTGTTTTATTGTGAATAGCATTAAGTTAGTCTAAGCATAGTTGAGTATAGTGAAGGTATATCGATTTTATCAGGTGCTTATCTATGAATCATAAACTAAACTGCAAAATAAATAGATAAGGTAATATTCATATCTGCCACCTGGGAATCCGAAAACCCGAAGCACACGGTTTAGAGCGTGTGGTAGAAAGTATAGAGTATAGATACGTAAGGGGGAGACATTAGGAAAGAAGCCCACTGTACATTGTATTCTATCGAACATTTATCGAGATGAATTTACATGAAAAGTAAATTCTCATAGCGATTGGCCAACATGGGCTTTTACTTGATCTCAATCTATACAGTGATTTTACTAATTGAAAGTAAAAGAAAATCTCAATTCTGTTTGCAATGCAAGGTTTGTGTAGTCTGAGATGTTATCCATGTTCACCGTTGTTAAACTAATTTTCAAACGATTTAGAAAACCAAAACGGTAACCTATACATTTCTAAATTGACCTGTTCAGTGTTCGTAACAGGATTACGCAGCTACTACTTAGAGATCGCAATAAAATAGACACACACGTCCGTTGCCCAACTCCACAGATATGTAATAGAATGGGTTCTTCGTGTAAATCGAGCGCGATTAGTCATTACACGTTACCGGTTTGTTTTACCGGTCTAGCGGACGCTCCGATCTTGGCGCGGTTACGTAAATATTTACCATTTCTCCTTCGTTCCAATCGAATTTAATAGACTGCCGCTATCGGCGCGCACAATAATCAGGAAGTGTTTCAGCTTGCGGGCGCGCAATCGTCGTTTCCTGAAATTAGCGATGTGTTTAATGTGTTTATTGAGACGTTCGACAAAATTCGAACGATCAGAAAGATTTCATGGTGATAGCACAGCGAGTGAAAGTTTGTCATTATTATATCGGTACCGCCATTGTTTTGCTGAATAAGCTTCTTGGAGATAAATGCGATTAGAGCATTCTCGATCGATGCAATGCGGAAGAACTTTTGAATGAATTAATTTCGAAGTACGCATAGATTAAGTTAATTATTGATTAGAACTAGATAATCTAAGAAGCAACATTAAAGCGGCCTGCCACTACATACACCAATCCTTATGATCCCTACATTAGTAGCATTTTGTTGACTCTTAATCCTAAATTTAGCGATATGTTTTTTTTTCTTATATTTGGAATCACAAAATTGGTTTCTTAGAAAACTAGATTGGAAAAAGTATTGGATGTTTTCACAACAATATTTGTCAGCGTAGGTTTCATTAAGAACAAGAGTATAGAAACTGTACTTTTTGAACTAAAAAGCGGACTTTTAACCGCTTATGCTTATTTATTAGATCTTTCTCAAAAGTGTTCAATAGTATAGACCTTTTTGTACTTTTACTGAAACGTGAGCCTATAGAATAAGAGATAACGCTTTAGTTTTTTTTTTCCTATTTAAATCAGTGTCAAGAAACAAATACATGTTAGAATTAAAAATAGGACTGCTCTTTCAGATAACATGGTCATAACAAAAGGCGTACCACATGGTAGTGTGCTAGGTCCCTTACTATTTATTGTCTTACATCATACTTTTTTTGGTAAAATTCCTGCGCTTTGGGTAAATTTTGTGTCTCTAAAAACCATACAGATATTTTACTTGTCGAACTAGGTTTTTTTCTCATGTAGCCTGCAATATTCATAGTAAAATTTCGAATATTGTGTAACTTGTCCAAGATTTTTTATGTAGTCTGGGATATTTACAAGTAAACTTTCTAAGGTAGTAATAATTTCCATACAAGTTCCACTTCTTTAAAAGTAAAATTACAAAGAAAAATTCAGTATTTCTGATATTTTTCAAAAAGGCAAATATCGTCGCAATGGAAGTTCCTTGGTAGAGTTCAATTAATTGGTATTTTTACTTTTACTAAATCTGAAAATATAGAGGAAATCTCTTTTATATCTTTTTGGTTTCGATTATTACTCTAGAACTAGTTTCTGCCGTTAGGCCATTCTTATCAGCATCGTCTCTCAGTGTACATTAAAATGGCAAAATGGCATTCTTAGTTAACAGTAAAATTGAAATTTTTAAATTAAAATGACAAAGTTTAGAATATTTAGAAGGTAAGAATATTTAGCAAATCTAAAAAATTAAAAGGTTAGTACGAAATATGAAAATGTGAAAAAAATTGTTTATCCTCAACCCCAGGAGTGTTGTTTTCTCTTAGTTTTAATAATTTTTTCCTTTTTACATATTTTCATATTAACCTTTCACCTTTTTTCAATGTTCTCATTTTTTGATTACTTAAATATTATTAATTTTGACATTTTAGTTAACTAACATAACCAAAAAAAATGACACTTTATCATTTTAACATACACAGAGATCATTCCAATTGATTACGTCCCGAGCGCTGAAATATTTGTAAAATAAATTAATCAATCCAATAAAGAAGTAAAAAGATTTTCAACAAGTTTTCACATTTCGTTTAATTTTCAAAATAGATATTTACACATTCATCCTTATTTGTACTATGTGTATGGCACATAATACTTAGTAACTCAAGATTACTCAATGGTTTTTGATAACCATCAGAATCTCTTCATAATTGAAAAGAATACTGCATCCATAAATGGAAGTTGCATTGTGATAGTCATGTACGCAATTACAAAGTAATTGGTTTTGTGCGAAAGTATTTTTTCAAAGTTTAAAACATCGTCAATCACTTTATACTCGACTATTAATCACCAACCATACCCTAATTTAAGTTTGCTAAATAATATGTGACAGAAACAAGATTGGAACTTCATAAAAAGAGTGAAATTGCCTAACGGGAAGATCACGTTAATGTACTTTGCAAATAAAAAAAAAACCATTGTTAGAAACGGCAACATTTTGTTAATTAATCATTCTCTAAATTATCTGGCTTAACTTGTTATATTGTCACTGAAATTCATTATAAGTCAATATAGTTTTTGCATTATTTAATGTAACAACGTTCCCTTAGGCATGTTTTGTTTATTGATGGCCGTATGGGTCACACCTTTTGTGCAGGTAGATAATTATTGTTAATCCTTTTTTTCCCTTTCTGTGGTAGGGGTCTCTATCGAATGGATAAAATTAGTCTTCAGTTGTGTTTTAGATTCGAGAAGTGTAACACTATGGGCATATCTAATCAATAAACGTGATCTTGGGAAGTGTTTTGTTTTATTCTTCGTAGCACTGTGTGGTTATTGCTTCGCGATTCGTCGACTTAAAGATGCAGTAAGTTGCATATGCTCATGCTTTGTATTAAGGTTGCTGCTACTCAAACATAAAATATGGGATTGTTGTTTTGGAGTGGCAGTAATGACGCTAAGTAGAGTTTTTTTTTTATATACAGTTTTGCAGAGCATTCTTCAAACTTCTTCAAATAGTAATATTTTAACTGTGTATGGTATTTACATATTTGAATTGCTGATCTCATTGAAAAACCAAACAATTATTCGGGGACAATGAATTATAACATGAATATTCTATAGAGTTTAATGGATAATATCAAGAATAGCCCTGCCGCTCGGAGGATCGAAATGTTGTACTGGATGGGTGTAAAATGACTCCATAATCACGATTTGGTGTTTATTTTTCTTCGCTTACCATATTTTTTACACTTTTTTCTTTAAAAAAGACGCGATTTTCAGGTTATGTCACCACACAAAATACGTCAAAATCTTGAAAAAAAAACCGCATTTATCAACCAATAACTGTTATAACCGAGTCCTAAAATATTTCAAGTAACTTATTTTCTTGAAATAACACCTTTTCATGTAATATTTTTGTCAAAAAAAAATATGGTCAGCGACGAAAAATAAACACCAAATCGTGATGATGGAGTCACTTTACACCCATCCAGTACAAAATTTCGATCCTCCGAGCGGCAGGGCTATTCTTGATATTACCTGAGTTTAATTATCGCTACTACAAGTATCGACACACCCTAAGTGAGAATAAGAATTTCTAATCTCATAAGTATTCGTTTTCGATCTGACGCTTTCATCTTTTTTTCTTTTGTATTGAAACACTGCAACAATAAAGTTATTCTATTCTATTCTATCACAAACTTTGTGACTTCTTATTTTTGCATTTCTATCGGACTACAGATAATAAAAAAAAAAAAGTGCAGCATTCATGTTGTTTTACGTAACGAGAATTTTAACCATTTTTTTTAAGGAAGTTATTTTGATCGGTTAATTTGGAGAAGAGGGTCAAAAATCCATTGAATAGGGTTGATAATTGGATGCATTCTTTCCATTCATAAACTAATTATTTATTATATTTTTTAAACATGTTTCACCTTGGTATGAATGCCATCCTTCAAACTTCATATCAAAATCAACTTAAACAACAAATATATATGGATTAAAATAGTTAAAAACTACTATCTGAAATGAAATACAACTAAAACACAACAGACAAGTAACAAATTAAAATTGCTATGCTTTTGGGAATTGTAATCATGCCAATCATGGGATATAACTTGCAATTGTAGTACAAAAAATGGAACCTGTATTTTGGGAATTAGGAGTCTGTCTTCAACAGTTTATACGAAATAAGACGAAGAAGCAAACAGTTTGGAAAATTAATTTCAAAATTATTAAAAAGAGGAAGGGAGGTACTCTGGTACAACGTTAGTATCCATCAATTTTTGGTGGCTTTCTGTATCAATTCCCAGAATATTTGACACTGTCCATCATGTCCCTTGATTAGAAAGAAGGCAACATTTGTAGATCTGAACTGAAGTTCGACTTTTAAGCTGTTGCTTGATAGTTGGAGTTGATGATGGATTCGTAATGCAAAAAAATGAAACAGTCAAATCTCCTATGGAATAGAACTTTTTATAGGTAGGGCTTGGAATCGTATATTTTCTGGTGTGGCTGCTGTCAAAAAGTTAGGGTTACCTCCTAGTAAATGGTCAATCGAGTTATTTAGTATTAACATCAACGATTTGGGATACTTTATAATTTATCGTACTTTCCTCTGCAATGGGTTGGTTTTGGAAAATACCGCGCTATTACAAATTCAACAGGAAGGTTGTATCACAGACAAGATAATGCCCAGTGAACCACCCACATATCAGATACTATATTCATCTACACTCTATTGTATCGAAGCTTTTGATTTTTCGAACTGTTCTATAGAAGTTTTGGGACAAACTAAAAAGATTAGCTTTCCATTTAAAAGGGCGTATGTAGGTACTTACATAGTCTTACATAGATGCAATTGTTTTTCAAATATCAACTGAAACCTTCACTTCGAGTGAGATTTAGCTTATTTTTTCGCCGAGGAAGTTTATTTATTAGAAGATGGCAATAAGAATTATTGATAGTATTAGCATTAATTAAGCAAACGTTTCAATAACAAAAATGAAAGTCTTTAAATGACTGTTAGGTAATTAAATTTATTCATATTTCAATACGACTTTAATGAATATTAGGTGTTATAGTAAAATGATTTGCGTTATTTTATGAATTTTACTTTCTTCTCATGGAATATGCAAATCACATTAAAGATTTAAAAGTAGAATAGAAAATCTGAAAGTATCTAAAAGATAAAATTATCTATACACTTTATTTTGTAAGAATATTTAGGAATTATAAAATACCCGGCAACAACAACTCCTACACATCGACAATAAAACTTTTATATTCGACAAGATAAAGACCAATTAGGCTCTCTATTCGCCCGAAGTGTATAAAAAAAAGAACTTAAATAGTGTTTTTATGGGCACTCAATCAAATGATTACAGTAATTCATTCGCTCTTACCATACCTTCACTCGGAACATGTCAATTACATTTCGAATAAGTAGGTTTGGCTTCGACACCTCTTCGAATCTTAATTTAATAATAGATACACTTTCGTAACGCTCGTAGGGTATTCAATTAAAGTTATTAAACCGCGGCGTATAGTCAGAAAATACTCAACGACGCGTAAACTACGTCTGGATGGAGTTTATTGTTGTAATTCCCAGGTGATTTTGTTAGGCAGCACGTGTAGGTTTTCTCTGAATTTCTCTTATTTTCCTCTATTATTTTTTTTTTTATTTTGGTATTGGATTTTTAATATACATATAATAACACTACGGTTTATTAAATCATTAAATTTGGTGAAATTTTATTTACAATTTGTCAATAATACTATTAGGATTTCCATTGAAACACCTGTTATTATCCTGGCATAGTTAGTTAATTTGATCAATAAAGC
The DNA here is from genome assembly GCA_004143645.1 of Protaetia brevitarsis. Taxonomy (NCBI): domain Eukaryota; kingdom Metazoa; phylum Arthropoda; class Insecta; order Coleoptera; family Scarabaeidae; genus Protaetia; species Protaetia brevitarsis. The sequence continues at coordinate 23,426 of RXPK01004289.1, forward strand.
AATCGTCACACAAATAGATTTATGGTGTTATAAAGTCACCTATAGATTTCGTAATGACTAAATAAGTACATAATAATATTTGCATACAATACTTTGTATCGCGCAAACTTATACATAAAATTACATACCTATAATTGGCAAAGCGGTAAATAGTTGCATTTAAGGGTACTGGTTGTATTTTTATATTAAACCCTTTTGTGGGAATAATACTAAAAGCAGAACACCTGGCATCCAACAGCAAAGCAATATGTTAAACGTTAAAAGTATAGCTCTGGATACGCCATATGGCGAAGTAAATTTCATCTTTCCTAACATGCGAGTTGCTAACAATAGGACAGCTTCTTGTTTCTCTTTTTTTGCAGATCTTCTAGATTATTATGTGCTGCTGAAAAGATACATGTTTTATTCTGAGTTTGTATATCTGGTCTATCCAACCATAAATATAGGTTTTGTAGACTATTCTGAGAAAATGAAATACTGATTCAGCAGTTTCTGAATAAGAAAAATGCATGCATTGGTTTAACATAACATTTTTTGGTATTTTATTTTGATTGAACCAAATATATATTCAGTAATTTCAACAAAAGTCCCCTTAAGTTATGTTAATGTCGCTGCAAGATAAACATTATAAACGAAATAGAAAAATTGTTGAGCATATGATATTTTGTGTTGGATGCAATCAATGTACGATAAACAGAATATTTGCCTGCTCCGTCTGCAACATTAAAATTATGTTAAAGTGTATTGCTTTTAGCGGTATTTGATGTGGAGAAACCATTTTTTTTCTAACAAAATTGTTGGTGGTTCATACCTATCTCAGTTCTATTAACGTATATTTTACTTAGTATACAGTTTGAAAATATACGTTAGTAAAACTGATTATTGTGAGTTTAAAAATATTTTTCAACAGATCATTCATGAAGAAAAATATAAAATATAATACTGAGATATTTGCGAGCAACTTCTCCTTCTTACAGATTAAACGTGGAATTCGAAACTACCGGGAGTAGTACTGATGTTACTATCATTTGAACGAAAGATGGCGCACAACAATACTCATGAACATGACTTTGGGATTTGTTCATATGCTTCGCATGATTTTACTTGGCATAAAGGCTATCATGTGAACATTAGGGTGGAAGTCTGAGCACGAAGGTCCTCTATCGCACCTACGATTGGGCCTCACTGCCGCAATTGACCTCCAACGTGAGAGGAATGGGAAGCAAATTTGGTTCGTAATTTTTAGGTAGTGGAACTAAGGTAATTTACCAAAGATTTCATTTGATGCAACAAAAAATTATGTTGAATTTTTGATGTCATTTTAAGATGAGATTGATAATTGTGTTTATTCAGAAATACATCAAAAAATACTTTCAACAAATTATTGGACTAAATCACTAGAGCATTTCAAATAACTAATTATTCCTATAACAACATTGTTAAGGCAATAATTTTGTAGAAACGTCTTGCTAAATTTGTGCAACTAACAGAAATAATAAAATGTGCATTTTAATAAACAATTATATTGTAGTGTTAGAAATGCTTAGAAAATATTTCGGCTACTTATTATAAATATTATAGAATTTTATTGTAACTGTCAAGAATGACTAATTAACAATCACTAGGACACTTTCAGTAACTGTGACTAATCACATAATTTGATTGTAAAGATTGTAATGTTATCCCACGTTTTCTCAATAAAAGAAAACATGTTGAAAATGTAAAGTTAGACTAATACAGAAATTAATGTCTTTTTAATTTGTTATTTTAAAGAAAAATACAATTGCCACACGCCCGTTGCAGAATAGATAAACAATCAAATCGATCTACCACTTTTTGAAAAAAAAAAAAACAGGGAACACTGGATAGCATTGGTTTAGCAATAGAAAAAAGATGACAGTCAGAGTTGACGGTGTCTGATACAGACAATTTGATTGAAGCTGACAATTTAGGGGTTAGAATGAAATTTAGAACCAAATTGTTTTTGGTGGAATCGAGAAAATACTTTAAATAAATAAAAGAAAAGATATATAGCTTCCATTGACGTCTACTGACGCAGTAAATTCATCCGTAGGTAGTTTAAACATACGGTTACACATTAACCATTGGTTAAATCCATAACCTAGTGTTGTAGATGATAGTAATTTTCGCATTTTTGCAGAGGTACAAAGGAAACTTAGTAAGAACCTTTTTTAATTCAAATTATCTAAATCTAATGGAGTGATTTAATGAATATAATATATAAAATAAAAATACCTGTTTATTGCAACGAATCAGCCAAAAGAATAGTAAATATACCTAAATATATTTATAAAACACCTAGCTCAAATAATGAAAGAGTAAATCAAAATTACTACCTTTTTTATATAATATGTCTTATGAATAATTGACTATCCTTAAAGACAGAATTAAACAGTGATAACATTAGCAAAAAATAATCAATTAATTGTAAATAAATATTTAGCAACTTTAATTGTTTGGCTAATTTTCGATTAAATATGTACTTACACTGTGTGTTACATTTAAAACTAATAAGTTGTTCAAATTGCAATTTTATGATTTTTATTTACTATTTCTTTGGTAACAAAGATAAAAATAAAAAAAAAAAAACACAGTTATCTATTTAATGGTAATAATATCAATTTGATCGCATGATATATATGTACGCTGTCATCATGAATGATTTTATTACCTGCTAATACACTTATAATGCCAGGTTAAATTATATAAAACAAGGATCAGAAAGTATTTCCGCTAAGTCCGAAGTGTAATGAATTAATGTAAGATACATTCCTTAAAAGATTTCCTCATGCTATAACCAACGTGTCATGAATAATGCGTAAACGTTGAATAATTGTGAAAATGATCAAATATCTTTGCTTTTCTTGCTTTCCGTTGGCTTTCATGCAGTGTTGTACAGATCGGAACAAATGAAATATCTAGTAGTAATGTACCTATTGTTGATTCATTTTAACTTGTTCGAGTTGTTAACATATATTTTATTGTTTAAATAATAATTACTACTTATTACAAGAAATAAAGAAAAAGTAATATAGTCATATCTTCTTGGGAAGTGAATTTGTCCAAAAGTAGCGGGCTCAAAATGAACCCTTGCAGAACGCTACTAGGTTTATTAATTTTGATGCCAATATAAAATCCTTTTGTCGTATCTATATTTAATTAATTTAATATATCTATGTTAGAAAAAAATCTGTCTATCCTAATTGTAATTTATTGCAAACCAACCAAGTTGGGTAAGCCTCTGATGCAGCGTTTTATATAGGCTAATAGTCACTCATTAAATTTCACTTGCCATTACTGGTTGTGCTACTAGATAAACGGCCAACGATTGAAATAATCGATAGTTTCTTCACACCTATATTATTAAATTGTTGTTAAAATCATTATACGCTTGAACTGATCCTTTCGTCACTTATAACGCTGCCAGAGTTATTTTAATTTGAGAACTTTACGTATTGATTGACTCAATTAAGTTTTTGTCATCACAGATTCAATTAAAATGACAAAGCTAGATCGTTAAAATACGTTAATTGTATGCACCAATTATAAAAGTATATTTAGCGTAATTTTATATCTAAAAAAGGGGAAGTATTTGCTATAATGTGCAAATTCAAATGCCTAAATGCAATTGAAAAATAATAGGATGCTATATACATCCATGCACATGCACTGCAGCTAAATTGCTCTTCTGTCCCGCATGGAAACAGCCCAGACTTCATTATTTATTTCCTTACGTAATTGTTACGACAACTCGGTGTATTTGTGACCGTAGTTTTTATGAATGCCTTATTTCATTACTGACGCATACATACGTCAATTTAAGTGCATTCTTCGGGTATAAAGGCCGGGTCGTCGGCATCCCCATCGCCGACTGCTTCTTGTCCAGCAATAGAAGAAGGACGCTTATTGTGATTGACGCGAAGCCAATGACACAAATATTAACTCATAAAAGTCCTAATACGATGTGTACGCGAACGTTAAGTAACTTTAATATCGGACATAATTCACGGATAAAATAGGAGTAATGTTGACATCGTATAGATAGTAGATATCTTTTTATGCGTCCGGGACTAGCGGATGGTTTATTCCTTCTAAAGTAGGTTTGCCACGTCGATTTATGACGTTCTATCTGAGATAATATATCGATTGATAGAGCAAACATTACTATACTTAATGTTTATAAAGAATGTGTTAATAATTTAATTAATACGCAGTTTAGTTTTGCGAAATACAGGGTGTAAACATACGGCAAAATTCAAGCAGTTATTCTTGGCTTATTCCAAGAATATTTTGTCGCTATGATGATTTTTGAAAAACCCCTTTGTTTCGAAGATACAAGGCGAACAAAATTTGCGACAACCATATTCGATATTCGTTGAAATTTTTAATGTTAATAAAAGGATGGTGTACGCCAATGAGTTTATCAAGTACAAAAAAATAATACATATCAATCTATAAACAGAAGAAAAATACAAGAATTAAAGCGCAATAAAAAAAGAATAGCGTTGAAATTTAAAGAATATTAGTTTGTCAAGAAACGGCAACTCCGCCACATGAAGTAGTCTTTCCACCCGATTGTATAGGACAATTGCATTTTTTGCTATCTATTGGAATCTGCCGCATGTCACGCAAAGCAGTTTGCCTTTATCGTTACAATGGCCACGTACCGGTAAACACTTATAAAGACCTAACCACTCAAAATACCAATCCGAAGTAAAAACTTTAAAAATCGCGTTCTTCTGTTAAGGTGATTTTGCGGCCCGTTAAGTTTATGCACGGATACCTACGAGTTCACAATGCAACATTGAAAATGAAAAGAAAGTGGCAAATATCACATTCTGTTGCCAATCTACCAAAAGGTCCAAGAACAAAGGTTACGTCAATTGAAAAGGATTCCGCTTTGCAACAATATTATCACCATTTCACTAACTGCAGAACACTACTGCAAAGCACGGCTAAGAATAGACATAGACAAATTGGCTTCAGGAGTTACCGAGCTGCTAAAAAATAGATTTATTCGACAGTAATCGTCAAGAAAGTTTTGACTTTGCGAGAAGATCTCAAGGCATGGTAGATGTTTTTTGGAGGAAAGTCACCTTTTACGACGAATCCATTTTCCAGTCGCAGCAGCCACACATTGGCAACTAGTGACTCGTCCCCTGAAAGCGAGGTACTTATCCCAGTACTATATAATAAAATAGAAGCGCACGCTATTCCGTGGCTGTTTTTGGGTGGATGTCATATGCGGGGCGAGGTGTAATATGGCAAAATAACAGACACCTTACAGGTATCCAAATATATACTAGAGAGTATGTGGTTACCTTCTGTATCGTCATTATATGAAGATTTCATATTACAAGATGATAATTCACCTGTTCACATGGCGAATGTTCAACAGCAGTGGATTGGTGAGAACAACATAACATGTTTAAATTGGCCTGCTCGAAGCCCGGATTTAAACCCAATTGAGAATATATGAGCACACATTAAAAGAAAGATCTATAGGTAATTTCTTGATGCGGGACAGATAGCTGACAGGAAGAAAATTGAAGAGGCGTGGAAAAAAAATTAATGAAGATATTTGCTGCCGTCTGGTAGATCCCATGCCAAAAAAAAATTGAATGAAGTAATCGCTAGTAATGGTGAATGGACACATTATTGACCTTCCCTTTTTATAAAGCAATGGTATTAAGTGTTACTATTGGATAACCGCATTTATTCTATCGTTTTATTTGAATATTGCATTTCTCTTGCATGTTTTTCATTCATTTTTTTTTTTTCAATCAATCAAAATATTTTGTCGAACACCTTTGTTTTCTTTTTTAATTACCTATTATCGTAATTTATGTTCAAGAGCATAATTTAATTAAAGCATCATGCGTGTATACACACCATTTAGAATGTCCATGAATATGTAATTATACACATAACATCGTTTAATTATTTTTTTAAGATTGATCAAAATTTTCTAATAAAAATAAAATAGGATTCGTTCCAGTATTTTTTAATATATACGGAAGCACTGACATCAAAGCATACTACCCTTATTCACACTTAAATTATTTTACAAAACAAACATGCTGACATGATAGCCTAACTCGTTGAAATATAGCGATTCCGATATGTGTATGTTGACAGCAGATCTAAACAAACCAATAAGAATACAAGGCCAAACACCCGCCATCGTATAGTTGTATTGCTCTGCCTGCAAATATTGGTCGTGCATAAGGTTTCAGGTCGTCAACTTAGCAGTTGAGCCGGGTATACCTGAAAAGCTTCTACTCCTTATCCAATCACATATTCATAGCTTTTCTTTGCAAACGTTTCTCTCTTCAATATAGTAACACATTATAAATTCTTCCTAAATACAGTAGACCAACTTGCTCGACCAATGCAAACTAGGCTTTACAGTAAAGATACCGTAAAATAATTTTTTTGCAATTAGTGCCGTAACCATACCATTTATTCCACTAGTGCCGTAATAGGGTCTGTTACAGCACTAGTTGCGTAATAGAAATGGAACATTTAAGCAGATTTATTTTAAGTTGGTCACATTGCAACAGAAATGGAGATGTCAATATGACATTTTGTAAGCAAGTTTGAGGTTATTATATTAAAATTCATTGTAAGATTTGATATTTTTAAATAATCTTTGAAATAGTACAACTATTATAAACATTTATATTAACGTTTGAATTATCTTTCGAAGTGACAGTGATACCGTGTGCAGTAGAAACATTCTGTTGAAAATTATCGTTCTCTGCGATAGTGATATTGCTTCTGTTGGAGTACTCAAACTGTGAACCATTCCAGAAGTTCCAGGTAGATTCACATTATTTTCCTGTGCAAACATATTTCCAACATCAATTTTATTTTTCATAGAAGAGGCAACGTACCTTCAGCAACAGCCGTGCTTTTCCAGCCACCTAATCGTTTTATAGTTAAAATATCACCTCCAGTATTTGCTATATGTGTCGCACTGGATCTTCTAAAACAATTCCTGTATATAAGATGAGATCTGGTAAATGAAGAAAACTGGCAATTTGTTTAGGAACATTTCCCTGGTGTTAATACCGATAGGGCTATTAATTAAGCAGCCATGACGATAAGTTAGAAAAAAAACGTTTGTGAGTAACTGTTTTAGGCCGCAGATTATTATATTTTTTTATAAGTTCTATGCAGTTTACATCAGTCACTGCGAAGATTCTGGGTACATTGTTTTTTGTTTTAGGTATGTTGACTATAATGGAATCGGAATGAAGATCTTCCACACATATATTAATTAATCTTCTCGCCTACATGCTCCATTATATCCTATTATCAAAATAACCTAGAATATAAAGAAATTTACAAAAAAGTAACGAAATAAATCAACACTAACCTTTATAGCTAAGTATATTTTATCATCGGCTTGTTTCAAAAATCTATGAATATCTTCTTCTTCTAAAATTTTAGATTTTTTTGTTTGATAACCTTTAGATAGCCATTTTACTAATGCTTGAGTTTCATATATTTTGATATATCCACATTTCTATGTACATTTAAACACGATCTTAACATCGAATAAATCGACCATAATGATGACGATTTATAATCTTTACGTAGCATTTCAAAATAAGCAAGTAAGACGTTCTCAGAAATATGAAGGAATTTCCTTTTCTTTGCACCATTTTTCAAAATTTTTGTATCGCTTTTGATACATAGTGTACGATTTCTCCGGAAGTAAATTATTAATGGTTTTTTCAGCAATTTGCCGTATTTCAGGCGGAGTGCATGAAAAAGTTGTAGAACTCATATTAAATATTATAAAATAGTTACTTTAGTAATATAATATATAACAAATTTCAAAATGTGTCAATTTTTAATTAACTTGTCAATTTAAATCTTGTGCCAAACCAAGGTGACAACTGGTGACAACCGCCACAAAATTTCCCTAGATTATCAAATTTTTCTCGTTTTGCTTTTACAAAAAGAGAAATTTTAAAACTAATTGCAAAAAACAGCATAAAAGACACGTTTCATTTGACATTAAGGCACTCATTCAGTTAAGAAACTCGTGGCTACGCCACTCGTTTCTTAAACTTTGAATTCGTACTTTGAAACGTCAAAATGAAACTTGTCTTTTAATATACTATATTGTAATATCACAATATTTTCTTACTGTATATGATATATTCAAAACTTTTCCTATTTAGTGCAAATTTCATCTATACTATACCCATATCGCATAAAATCTAATATGCCTATAAGAATCGGTCACAGCTGTATATATGGTCCAGTTGTTTTTTTTTTTGTGGTTTTACATAGTTCTGCGGCGGAAAGAGAAGAACTTGAGTATAAGTTTATCTAATAAGGAGAACCCACTAGATGTTAAACTCACTTTTGGTCTCGATGGCTTTGCGAGGTGGTAAAAAGAAACCTTGAAATACTTTTGCAAAATATTTTATAGTCATAGATAGTCAGGCGTTTACTTACTTCTTAAAGACCAAAGTAGTAGCGCATAGTATTTGTATCCGAATACGATACGTATCTATAAGTTACTATTTTTGCCTAAAGAGCAGTAAAGGGGTCGACTTCGTAATCCGTAGGTTGTGAATTGGAGTTTTATTATTTTCAAATTATTATTAACAATAACAAAAGAACAGTACCAAAACTGAGTTTAATATTTTGTGGGTTCTCCTTCTCGTTATTATCGCAAGATTTTTTAATGCACCACCTTTCAAGAACGTAAAACACTTTAGAATATGGTCATGATTATAGTGAAACCACACTGATCTTTATCTTCTTAAAGTAACTTTATTTCAACTAATATTTCTGCCGCAAGAGAAAATGACTTACCTATGTTTGTAGTACATGCAACGTCCCACCAGATCTACACGCCAGAGATCATATCAACAACATGTCTGAATTAAGACAGCGATAATATCACTTCGTACATATACTGTTATTATTTGTTGTAATTACTTTACAACAAATTATTATCTTGTTAGGCGGAGATTATCGTTACATATACATAGGCACAATATAGTGGAAGAAAGGAATCGTCACAGCTATAGAAAGTCAGATCCAGCTCGAAATCTTTTATTATAACCAGGAATTGCAGAGGAAGTAATTAGGCGTGGATTGCGAAGCGGCTATATATAGCCGACACCTTTACATATTCATCAGGAAAGTTTCGTACTAATTGCGGGCGGTAGTTTCGTATTTCCTTTTATTGTAATTGGAAAGAGAACGCGAGAAAATCGCTTCCTAAAAATCCGACACCTGATGCTTGTCTTATTGCCGCATTTCGCGAGAGGAATAAACTATATAAATCATCGTTTAATGACAGCTCCCGCTGGTAAAAAAAAAAAAGAATCACGTCCGTCATGATTCAAATTAAGCGTTGAATGAAGAGGAAAAAACTAATGAACTCGGGATAGACAGAGCGAATATTATCAGCGGCACGTACTTCCTCGCAAAACCGTACGCATCCTGTTTATCCCTCGCCAAGAGAGTATTCATTGAAGAGGCACGCGCGTTGGTCATCGCTTAATTTCAATTCTCTGCGGACGCAGTGAACAAAAAGGAGAGGAAATTGTGCGGCGGATATTTAAATTAAATTTGCAGAAACAAGGTCTTCATTCTTTGACATCGTTAAATAGCCATATACTGAATAAATTAATTCCCATGAAAGTTTGTGATACCCATAAAATCTGATTTTCTGCCTAAAATTTTCGATTAAAAATTGAAAATTGCATTCTTTCATGGATCGGATAAGCTGGAACCAATCAACTGTAGAAGAGGCAGGTTCAAGAATTAGCCTGGTTTACAGACGGATCAAAAAACCGAAAATGAGATTGGACCAGGAATCTACAGAGGGATGAAAAATAATCACCCTTCTACTAGGAAAATATGCCACGGTCTTTCAAAGCAGAGGCATACACAATATTGCATTGTGCAACAGAAATCAATCAGAGGGTTAATGAAAATAAGCAGGTCTGTATTGCAACAGGCAACTAAGGGACACTAATGATCCCTAAAACACAATCCGGACTGGTTTGGGAATGTATGTGAGTACTGAATAGCCTGATGGATTCCAATAAAGTCACTTTTCTGAGGTGCCCGGACAGTTTGCAATTGAAAGAAACGAAAAAGCCTATGAGTTAGCAAGAAAGAGATCATTGACGTCAAATATAGTTGAAACAAACCTGTTGTAGTAGCAGTATTTTTTATTGTTGGAAGCTGCATAGCATCAACATAGTCAAAATATATACAACATACATGTAACATGTAAAACAATACTATATAGAAAAATCCTCCATTGAGTAACAGTTCCTCTCCAATTTGAAACGCTTTAAGTTTTTGTTTGAATAGGTATTGGTTGGGAGAGTCCCTAATTTATGCACACAAATTATTGTATAATTTGCAGTCTTCAAAAATAAAACTTTTTTGATACTAACTACTGCGATGACTCGCTGCCTGCAATAAGTGCCCGTGTCTAGTATCATAGCCATGATAAATGATAAAAAAATCTAGAAAAAATACACAAAAAAGAGAAGCAAGCAAATATGATTTTGTGTTTTTTTATTTTAACATTAAATAACATTTCCAAAAGCCATAGATGTAGATCATTTCAATTCTCTCTTATAATGTTATAGCCACCATTCTGTTCAAATATTCAACACTAACTAATTTGCATTGGATTAATAATTAATAATCTAAATGGGGATCGGACAATGTGTAAGTATTCACAGCTTGTCAAGTACTGAATAAAGTACGGTTTTGTGTTGTTGAATAACATTCCAATTACGAATAAATAAATGTATCGAAGTGAAGGGGCGCAGTTTCGAACACATGGCTTCTTGAAATGTTAGTTTATGTTCAAATAAAAAAAACACAAAATCTTGTTTGCTTGCTTCTCTTTTTTGTGTATTTTTTCTAGACGTTCACAATCATGTTTCTTGCGATTACAGCGCAATCTGTTACGAATCGAAAAAAAAGTTTCTAACAAAAACTACATACTTGATGCCGTAGAATCCGAATCTGCAATACAAACTGGGGGTTCCCATTTAAGATTTCAAAGTTGTCCCCCCTGCCACTCTGGAAGGGTGAAGTGGGGGATTGAGTTCGGCACCATTCAGTGAGCCCCCTACATTATACCAAATGTTATTAAGATCTTTTTTTGATTTGATGTAGTGTTTTAGAGATATTCCGTTGTCTCAAGATAAAAAACTCACCCTGTATAAACCCGCCACAGTCAACAAACCCAAATTCTGGAATGCTGATCTGCATGACTGCATTCTATTTAATTTTTCAATTATTCTTACTGCATATTTTTGTAATAAAAATTCTCTAGAAGCGTGCGTGTTGTTTCCCCAATTCATGATGCCATATCTAATTTTGTTTAAGTTAACTAAATATTGAGTTAAATATGGCCAAACAAATATTTGGTTAATTCAACCAAATTATTTGTTCATTTAACCTTTTATTTACTTGAAATAAGGAAATATTTTGTTGGATTAATTAAATTTTCATGATAAAATTTGTTTGAAATTATTTTATTGTCCTGAACAAACTGGTTTTTCCGAGTGAGAAATACATTTTAACGCATAACAGAATTGTCTAAGTTTTTTACATAAATCGTCTATATGTACATACATGGTGGATTTATTTTATTTAAAGTAAAAGAAATTAAAGATGTTTTAGTAATATTTAAAATAAGTTTGTTGTTACTAACCTAGTCCACTCCGGCTTTATAGATATCTGAAATATTTTTGTTTAGAGATTCAAAGTTCCAATATGAATTAAAATATTGGTACCATCCGCATAGCAAATTACATCAATATTCGACCTCTGTGTTAACAAATAATCAACCAAGTCATTCGCAAAGAAAATGTATAACACGGACCTAAGAGTGAGCCTTGGCGTATCCTGCACGTAACTTGCAATCTATTTCCACACACTCAATTAACACGAACACATTAATACCTATGCGCCTTCTGCTGTTTCAATTTCAAATTTATGATGTGCGAGGAACGGTACAGCCACTTGAAGACGGCATGGCTGTTGGAATTGAGAGGATGTAGAGGCTGCCTCTTCCAACCTCAGAAGGATAATAATAAAATAGTTTGCTGGCTAGTAGTAACAAGGTCTGCTCCCAGAGTAAGCTTTTTTCCATGGTTTTCCCTTACTTCTTGGCGAATGCTGAGAGATATAAAAGTCGTTCCCTGAGCGCAAACATGTTATTTATTTATTATATTTTTGTTATTATTAGGGAAATTATTTAGGTAGAGTAGGTACATTTCAATTGTTATGGAATCCAATAGTAAGTACTTGGAATAGGTAGCTTTTTGTGGTAACTTTAGGTGGAGCACGGGGTTTAGGATGAATTGTAATTATTTAGCTTTTCATAAATAAAGTGTTTCTGGAGATTCCGTATCAGACGACTCCCACAACAAAAGAAAATTATATTACTTCCTTATTTTATTGAAAAATCAAAGGCTTACTTAGAAGTCGTTCACCATCACTTGGCTAGAAGCAATACAATACTTCAATTGTGTCTGCACTTTTTAAATATCATCACAATGCTAGAGAAGTGTCCCGACCTTTTTCAATTTAAAACGGTTCATTGTGAATTCAATTCGTACTGATGTAATCAACTTACCCGTCAGCATCAACAATGATGCATAAATTTATGATTGGATTTATGCGTACGGTGACAGAAGTGAAGTTTATAGTACAGGGAGGCCAATCTTCGTTCGACATCGGAAGTATAAGTCGATTGATATAATCTATGCGCTCAAATAAAGCAGTACTGTGGTTAAATTAAAGTAAGTGCATATTTTGAATTAGGAAGTAACTAGAAAACGTAATTGGTTCATATAAAAGAGGAAGCGCATAAGTTTAGTATAGGTATACTTTAATGGAGAATATTTATTGGTTCTTATTGTATTTTTTTAGCTTTCTTTATTTTTAAGTAAAGTCTAAAGTAGTATCTAACTGATTTTAACACCATACAGTGAAACTCTACTACAAAGGACAGTCACGGGCCCGACAGAAGTCTGTTACTGAAGGGTTTTCCTCTAAAAGATATAGTTTAATATGTTCATATACATAAACATATAGTGTTTTTATTCATTTTCAAGATTTTGTGAAAGGTTCTTTTAGGAAAGCTAAATCTTGACAACAAAAAAACAAATCGTCCGTTAGAGGAGTGTATATTACTAAAAGATTACCTGTATTTTGTAATGGAACGCCTAGAATTTGTTTTACTTCAATTTAACTTATTATGAAAGATATTCGATTTCATCCTATTTAGGTAAACACGTAAATAGGTGGTATTTGTAACGTAATTTTAGTTCTATTAATCTAAATATGTGTGTGCGGTGACGTAAGCGGCGTTATGGTAATCCCAGGCGAATCACCCGGACAAGGTGACGTCTCCGATTGGCGGACATCTAAGAAAGCGCATGGGAGCGCGTAGGAACATTGAGAAGAAGGAAGAAGTCAGAGCCCAGAGTCTGAAGCATGCGGATTTACTAATCGACTCAAGGGTTGTGGTGCACACCCAGTTGTATTTGTTATAAAAGCACATTGCGTCTTACGCACACAAATGTCTTAATAATGGGTGAAATAGTAGCTTTTTGTATTTTTTTAAGCAGACGTTCAAAATATTGTACTAATATCTAGTTGCATTGATCGTAAAGCTTTTTACGTCGAGCTTCGTAAACATCTGGTAATATTTGTGGGTTTTAAAACAAGCAAAAACTTTTATGAAGAATAAAAATGTTTGAGAAATCAATATCAAAAAAGTCTTTCCTCTTGTGACACATATCCGGCAACACACTGTATAATATATTCAATAATGTAATAATTTTAATAAAATGTATGTATGTATTGATCAGATCTACTAATTGTAAGTTGTAGATTTTAATCTACAACTTACAATTAGTAGATCTCATCAATTGCGGTTATTAATTGTAGTAAGATTGTAAGTGTAATTCATATTACTTATTTAATATTTGACGAGAAGGAATCAATAATTGTATGACTCAGTTAGCAGTGGATGTTACAGAACCAATTTAAAACTTCAAAATTAGGGAGAAATAGGAATATAACAAAAAAAATCCAATTGTTAGGAAAACTTTTGCAAGGATTATGTGCATACCACAAGTTGGTAGTTTCTATAATTTCACCAATGCCTGTCCTCCAAGCCAATATGAGAAAGCTGCAAGAGGAGTATAAATCTTATTAAAAAAAAACAAGTTTCATCTGACCCGGATTAAAAACAGCTTGTTAAAGGGTTTTTAGTTAAAGGTACAGGTATCCCAATCCAATAAAAGGAAGAGAAAAACAAAGATGGGAGACGTAAGTCAGAAACGCTTATTCTGAGACTACCCATGAAGACTTTAAATCAAAATCTACAAGAGATGAGTACTGTAAATGATCTTCCACAAAAAAGACCCAAAACTCTATATATGCCGAGATGCTTAGGGGAAACACCTATTTTCGTACGTAAGACTAGTATTTTCTTGGACTTTCTTGGTACTCCAAGAAAGTTATACAGTTTTGAACAAGGTGTTGTTAATTTCTAGTTTCTTTAATTAACATCATCTTGTTTGCAGCAATATCGTTCTGATTTGAAGATATTTTCCAATCTTATTATCTAAAACATCCCGGTCATGATCTATGATGATCCCCCGCGTTACTGCCATTGCATCAAATAATTTTTGAACAGTTGTGTAGTAACCATTGTCGTACTAGATAGAAGTTGTAGGTCAGTATATATTAGATTTAGTTGCTTGTCTTATGTAGGATGAAATAATATCATGCGTTTGTTTGCGATTGTATTTTATATCCCGGATTATATGATTATCTGATTATATATTTTTGTTCGTGGTATGAAAATGGGAATTTACGTGAGAATTGTGCTCACTCTTTCTGCTAAATTTTGAATAATGTTAAGATAATGTTATTAGATTTTTTGCGTTTATTTGTACCTATCTTACCTAAAATAGTTACAAATAAACACCGTAGTATAGGAAATCCTGTAGAAATATTCGGTGTCTTGATAGAAAATTGTCAATGCGTAACCATATTGAATGATAATCTCGCCAATAAATAGTAATTCATGTTCCAAAATGCTTTTCGTTTCGATTTGAATATAATTAATACTGAACAAAACGTTGATTTGTTAGTCCCGATGCATAGCACGAACATACATAAGTGACTTATTCCATGCGAACATACGGAAATTACTTCCTACAATGTATAGTAACTGCAGAAAGCATCATCGTTGGAGGTCGTATATTTTTGGTCACAATCTAGTACGTGTAACGATTCCAAATACATACATCCATGAAGATACGAATACGTACAGATCCATATGCTCTACCTCAACATAACCAACCAGGGACCACACAGATTCTGCGCATAGTAACTTGCAAATTGCAAATCACGAGTCATATTAACAGGCAAGACATGTTCCTGTTGTTTACAAACAGAAAGTCCGTACAGCTGCATTTCCAAAACCAAACATTGTTTTTTCCGGTATGGTTAATTGGGTTGTATATAAATACTCGAAGAAATCAACTCAGTTTAAATAGAACACGAAATAGATCATAATGATCAGGCGCGTACTAGTAATTGCGGCGATTTGCTGGATGTTTCAGTTCTGCGATGCTAAGATATTCATTGGTTGTCCACCAGAGGGCAAGTACTCGACTTGCATCGCGTTCTGCAGCAATTACAGACAGTGTGTGGACGATTGTTGCGCATCGCCATGTGGAAAACCATTCTGCGAACATCCGGACCATAGGCATATCAGGTATTTTAAGGATTTATGTATAATTTTGTGTGCTACTTTGTGAAATTGTGTTTTCAGATTTGCTGGTGAATAATACAGGTGTGTGGGAGGATTATAAAAGAATAGAAAAGATTAAATTATGTACTATACACTGTAAAGTGTAAATAATAATAATTTATTAAAAAAAGATAAATCATGGATAAAAACGAATAAATGCTTTAATAATTTTATATTTATCAATAAAAGATAAATTAAATTAAAAAAAAGTATTTTAATTAAAAACAGCGAAAAATTTAGCAATAACCTTTTTGCTCAAGTAATCATTATTTTAGAAATAAAAAAACATCCTCTTTATTTTAACGGCCTTTATGTATATAAGCGTAAAATATTAACAAGAAACATTATAATAATCAAGTACAGATTATTGCAATTGCCACCTAAATATACATCTAATCAAGATATCACCTTTCATTTGTGAGGAAACCTACAAATAAATTTGTAATTTCAAACTTTATGGTCTGTTGACCTTAACATCGAACACTGAACGGCGTGGTACTAAAGCACTAACCAATGTTTTTGAAGTAGAAGAGTTAAAACTCGTCACGCTATCAAATACAAGCTACGTTTTTAGCACTTTGAAAGTATCACAATCAGGCATCCGGGAATCGACTTTTCTATATTTAGAACGGGTAACGCATTTAACGGTTCTAGCAAATTATGTTAAAATGCGTGGGCGTGTTTACTTATGGTTCTTGTATAATTTCATAGCATACCTAAACTGTATTGGTATGTAGTGATGTTGAAATAATTAAACATATACATAAAATGCTTGTTTGCGTCTTTTACTAACGACACATATTTCAAAATTTGTATGCAATGTTATATTTATATTATTATTCCGTATTCAGACTTCATTAGTAAACGTGATAGTAATAAAAGCACGGTTCTAAGAGTTAAATGTTTCAAGGAATCTGCGACATCGTGAGAAACTAACTTGCTACTAGAATCGAATGACTATAGATGTAAGAAATATAGGCGTATTCCGAGAAGTATATCGATTAAATCCTATGTAATTAATATCTCCGAAGAAACGAAGCACGTTAAATAGTTTCCTTTTTGTCATTGTTTTGTAGTTGGTTGGTATTAGATGATTAGATTCGCAAAATAACGTTTCTATTAATTATAATTACGAACTCTATTATAATCATTCTAATGCTGCTGTCATAGTCAATCATTAATACAATTATTTATGCAAGCTTTATTTATTCGAAATAAGGAAACATATTTAAGTTTTAATTATCTCATTTTGGTTTGACGTAAACATTGTACCTTTCTTGTTGTGGAAGCCGTCTCACATGGAGTCTCCGGAAACATTTAAGCCTGTTGACTTTTTGTATGTAGTCTTTCATTTCTTTTACTCATTAAATTATACCAACCATCCCAAGATCCTAGTACCCTGCACTAATGGAAATGCTCCAAGGTGTGTCCAGTCGTGAAGGGAGGATCTTCAAACAATGTGGGGAATTATAGGCCAATATAGATTCTTAACATTTTTGCTAAAACTTTTGAATCTGTCTTTTATTCTAGAATATATCCATTGGTAAAAAACTTTATATTTCCAGACCAACACGGATTCATGGAGAAACGATTTACAGTAATTAATTTGGCACATTTTACCCAATATACGCTTGATAATTCGACTCTTGTGTACAAGTGGATACAGTATACACGGACATATCGAAAGCTTTTCACGAATTCAACACAATTGAATTGTATTGTTGCAAAAAATTAAGATATTTGGCTTTAGTGATTCCATAGTAACACTGTTTGAAACCTACGTGTCTGACAGAGTTCAATATGTAACTTACAACGGCTACAAATCCCAAATGTTTCACCCTGACTCAGGGGTGCCACAAGGTTCCAATCTTGGAGCCGCTCATGTTTATTGTGCGTATTAATGATTTGATGGATTGCATTAATACTGATAAATGATGTTCGCGGATGATCTCAAAATGTTTACCACAGTAACTTCTATCAAACTTCTATAAAAAAAAAAAAACAAAACCTACTAATTGCTAGTATAAAGAATTGATTGTTAGATGGCAGGTTAAGGGGAGCTATATGAAGCTAAAGAAATTGGAAAATGAAAGACAGGAAAACAGGGCAAGAAGAAATAAAGAAAAAAACTAAAAGATGGTATTTAGACAACATACAATCGAAAGCTATTGGTGTATAGGCATGAACTTTGCAATACTAATTTAGCAAATTCCTGAATAAATAATGGTGTAGATTTCTCTATTCGATCATCGTATCAATTAACGTAGTAAAAGTAAAAGTTTCTATCATTTATTTTATTGAAAATGTCTAATTTCCATAGTGCGTAACTATACACGTAATATGAATACGAGAAACAAAAAGTTTCACAAGCCAAGGATGTCCTCTCTGTAGTTATGTGGACATGCGTAGAAACGCGCATTTCCGATGATATTCTCCTGGGTAATTAAAGTGGTTATTATGTCATTAAATATCTTAGACGATTAGGTTTAATTGTGTAAAATTACAATAAACGCTTTTAAGAGCACTATTTTTTTTTTTTAGTTACATAATTATTTCCTGTAATAATATTTTAAAAAGGGTATGCAAATAGTATTTGCTTAACAATGATTTCCTTAATAAACCAATAATTTTTTTTTCATTTTGAGTGATGTCGGTTTTAACGCATGCCATATATGTAAGTGCTATCTATAAGTTTCAATAGTACTGATCTTCATTTGTGAGTACTATATATGCAATCTAGATAGCACTTATTTAGCAAAGTTGAAACTGGCACTACCCAAATAAGAAAACATTAAATTATTGTACATAATCAAATAAATTTGGCAATTGTAAAATGAACTTGATATAGATTTACCGTTTAATATTTAAATTTCTTTTTTTATTATTATTTGGGTATGACGGTATCTTTATGTAAAAAAAAACGTACTGCTGTGGTATAGACAATCCAAGTTTGCTGGGTGTAATTTGATTTGTTTACTTTCTTCCGAGCTGTTGTTCGGTTTACCGAGAATTTTTCACAAATTTTATGTTTGTATAAATTTGGTTAAAGAGTTTATTGTATGATTTAATTAATTAAGTGTTAAGTTTTTTTTAATTAATTCCATTCATTTATATGTCTAGTGTTTGCTTGTGTTGTTTAATGCGGATTCTATTGAATGTTGTCGTTGAATTGTTACACGACTGCGTTGTACGATTTTGAGAGGGGGATTTTTGTAAGAAAAACGATTGTAGAGTTTTGTTAGGCAGTTCCTTGTTCGACTATTGACGTGAGTAGATGTATTTTTGTATATCATTGTTGCCATTTTGTAATTCATTTAATATTGAAATTTAAATTCTGTAAAAAATTAGTCCATCAAGGAATTCATATTGTGATAATTGTTAATGTATTGACGTGTACACGTAGTAGATATAAGATCAATTATTATTTTGTTTGGGATGATGCATTTTAGTTTTTTTTTCTCATTATAGTTTAAAAAGTTAATGTTTCCGTTTTTCAATTTTGCTGTTTCATTTTTAATTTTCAATCACCTCGGTTGGATGAGTAGAAGCTTTGTTCTTGCATTTAGTTTTTTTATTGTAAGTTTCTAGTAATTGTCCACGCTCAGTTTATTTTAATTTGATACCACGTGGATTGAAATTGAAAGATTTAGAAAATCTTCCTGAACAAACAAAACTTTTGCTTTCTATAGGAAATAGCATTGTCCTATCTTCATTTAGAGTCAAGTGCAGTTTTTAATTTAGGCCAGAACCTTCAGTTCACGGTTTTTTTCTGCACAAGTTGCAATTTTAACCCGTTATTGAAATAAATTTGATTGTTAATTAACGTTGTTGGATTAAAAATCTGTTCTTTTATTTTTATTTTAAACCTTTTCAATTTTTCGGGTAATTAAGTAATTAAGTCAGATTCCTTTCACTCACATTTTACTTTTCGTGGTTAGATTCTGGTTTTAATTCGCGAAGGTAACTCTGAGGTTAAAAATCTTATCCGTTGAACTAGCTAATTTATTTTTTCCTTTTCTTTGTTAAATTTCATTTTGCAATTTCATTTATTTCAATCAGTACACAGCAGTACTTTGATGTCCTAAGTTACATTTTATTTTGGTTTATGTTTCAATTCTTTTGAAAATCATTTTCAAAATCCCAGTTTTTTTTTTATTTTTTTAACACATTTATGTTAAATACAAAAAGCCAGGAGGTTACAGTGTTTCTGAAAACTCCGTTAGAGCAATAGTAAAAAAAAAAAACGATCAAGCCTTGGGATCTCACCCATTTAATTTTTTCTACGTTGTTTTTTTTACACCCATAAAGCTAGTTGCAATCAAATCTATCTGTATTATTCACGACTTATGGTGAAAATTTAGTTATTCGATGCCTTATATTTATGATTAAAGTTGAAGCGGAACGTCAAAACAACACCGTAAACTTCAATTATGGCCACACGCTGAGGTCAAGAGGTTTCCATTTAATTCATTACAGCGTTGCCCAAGTATGGCGACAATGGCAGCGTGTTACCGATGGCATTTTCCCCGGCATATTTACACGACTCGCCGTCGGCGTAATAAGCAAGAGAAATGCGAGCATTATGTGGCGTGGTAATTAGCGGGAATTTCTCGAGAAGATCTGACGTATTTTGGTGCTCTTTACGGCTACTTCCGTAGGTACGCATCTGTGTACATTTGCTTTGCGGATAGTCCAAAATTAAATTTAAATACACCTCACATGTGGATATTCTTACGAACTGGCGTATTAATATTCAAATTTGTAATGGAAATGCGAAGAGCTAGAAAATGATTTGTGGCTGAGGTTTTTCTAAATCCGTTTTATGTCAAGAGAAAGTCGCAATAAAAGAGAAGAAATTGAGTTTTATTGAACAGATGGTACGCGCAGATTAAGTTTATTGTGTTTTGTGGCTTTTATTTTTCTGTTTACTACCATAATTAAAGCTCAAGGACGTTTTAGAAATTTATAGGTGTTTAGTTAAAACTGGCGTGCTTAAACGTCCTTAGTTTTATTGTTTCCCGTATGTCGATTAAAAATCGATTTGAAACCTATAGGTTCTGGTAATTTTTATATATTTTCAAATGTAGAAGAAAGGCTTACGCGGATTCGAACTTTTGTAAAACTTTTATAAGATCTTTATGAAAGAACTTACACAGTGTGATATCGTTTTATAAAAGTTTTGAAAATAAAAGTGGACTCCTGCTGGCTAGGATAAGCGTTAAATTTGATAGGCACTATCGAACATTGTATAAATATTGTCACAATTTGTCGGCTCATAATTCATGTTAAATATGCGTGGCCAACAGGGAGATACCTAAATAGTCTTTTAAAACTCTATCAGCAGTTACGTGCTGCCATCTATGGTAAGGATATGTGATATTTTGCCACACATTTTGGCTGAAATTGAACTATTCACTTATAAAGGCCTGTTAGTTTTCTAGTTATTGGAAATTTTGGATTAGTGGTATTATGGAATAATTAGTAACAAAACCAGAAAATCCTTCTTTCGAATTCTTTTATTAGTAAAAATATAATTGTCGACCGGTTTCGGCTTATGGCATCCTCTGGACATAATACATCATTTTCATACATAGTTTTCTATTTCTACGTTTTCCTTGTCACAGTTTATACCCGTGTGATATGTCCCATTGCACTGACCTCGCAGAAATGCGTACTCACCACCACCAGTGTTGCCAATTAACAGAAGACATATTTCACTAGATCGGGATTATAATTTCACCAGAAAATCACTAGAATTGGGAAAGGAATTGCTTTATAAAGTATTTTAAGAAAAGCAAAAATTTATATATTTATGTAATTACTAGTTTTTCTACTAGAAATCCCCTTTTATTTAATTTTTTATTTATTGTAATTCGCACAATGTTACTTTTAAAAACCTATTACACAAAGCACTTTTTATTTTGTCTATTATATTAGCACTTATTAGGTAGTTTCAAATATTAATAATTTACAACAATATACAGTGGAACCTCGTTAAGTCGGACCACGTGAACCCGAATCTTCAGATAACCCGGATCAATTTTGAAGGATATTTTTTTTTAGAAATGGGCGTTGTATCAAATAGTTTTGTCCCTATTGTTTAAAATGAGTGTAAAAATATAATTGTTCGGTTTGTTTTGTGCGTGTATGTGTTTATCTATGAAAGGAAGTCATTTTCTGTAGGTATTGTCTTATTTTATTTTTCTTTACCCTAGCGTCCGTGTAACCCGGATTTTTATTAACCTGAATCAGCTCTGATTCCAATTGATCCAGGTAAACGAGGTTCCACTGTATAACTATATAATTGTAACCGTGTTTCATAAAATCATAATCATATTCTTAGTTATTATTTTGTACTTTTATTTATTTATTTACATATATATGTATATGTAATTTAGTCTTCGTGTTCAATGAATTCACTAGATTTATTATTAAAATTAAAGAAAATCCATTAAACTTTTCACTAGCCACTAGAAATGATTTGTTTACATCAGACGTGCTTTCAATACACCAGATTTAGTGAAAAATTCACCAAGTTGGCAACACTGCTCACCACACTGTGAGCAGTAACATACACGATATCTAACAGCGCCATCTATGCAATAACGACTAAACTATACATACAGTAAACTTTGCTTTGCTTATTACGTTTTGAAGCATACATGTCTACCTTCAATCTGACTACCTCGAATTTTTTAATTTGTTCCTGTATTCGTCATGATTCTTGTTTTTCGTTTTGCGACCAATAAGTTCATCGTTTTTTTTTCCGTAACCTATGCATTTATTTAAACCTTACCATACGTTATTGAAGTCATACTTACTTCCGCTAATAGTCAATTATTGATTTCTTTTTTTTTGTCCTAGCCATGGATCCATTGGTGACCGTGCACAACCCTAAGAGCATAATATAACCAACATATCATTTCTGTTGTATAGTCTGCATCTTTTTTTTTTCAAAAACCAAGACGATTACGCCGTTGTTGTGTTATGATGTTATCTATTTTGCTTATTTCATTTTTGTCTCTGGTTGGGTATAACCCTCGGATATTTAATTTCAATGGAGAATTTCAGTAGTCAACCTTTCAATATTTTACCTATCCGAACATTTTTTTCTTTCAGTTTGTGAGGAGCAACTGGTGTTCACTTGAAGTTCTTCTTTCAAATAGCAATCTTCTGAAAATATTGAAAGCTATTTGCATGAGATTTGACAAAATTTTGTCCTTGGTTAGGACAATCACAAGGACTACATCAGGAACCAGCAATCTCGTCCGCCCTCTGTTTCCGGATTTGTTCATTATTATTATCTAACTTCCGGAGCATATCCATCCGGTGGAAAAGGGCTCTATATTTGATAGCCTTGTTGATTGCTTTATAAAAGGTATGATGAAATGCGGCAATGAGGACATGCTTTACTTGTATACGACCGTTTCAGTGGATTTACCTTTTCGGTCACAATATTGTTGCCTTTATCTGATGAAGTTTATTATAGAAACTTTTATCTAAAATATAGCCATAAACAAATGAACAAGAACAAAGTATGAAAGTACATGTTACATTCAATTTAACCTCACATTTAGCATTTAAGTAACAACATTCATAAATAAAAGCTGTTATAGGGGCATCGATACATTACTTCTAAGATACATATCTTCACCGATATTTAACTACCAGCATCAGCTGTTACGCAAACGACCTTAACATTTATTGGAGGAGAAAAAAATAATGAAATACAGTTAGGACGAGTCAACGCATCTGTGCTATGCAGGCATGGTGCATAGATGCCTGTAATTAGTCTGTCAGATATGGACGTCTATAGGAGCTATAATAGGCGCTCCACATTTAAACTTGTTAAATAGAAACGTACGAAAAAGGAAAGAAACAATCAGTCTGTTTGTTGAACTCTCAGCCTTCTATGCACAATACAATTGATTAACTACCTGGAAAGCATCCGGAGTTTACAATTACTTTGTTCTTTAGAATTTTTTCTTTTTGCGATGACTGACGGAATGTCATTGGTAAGGCATTGTAAATACACAAGAACCTACTGAATAGATGTAACTAATTTCCGTTAATTATACAATACCATTCTACTGGAAGTTAAGTAGAGCTCACTATGCTTTAATGTAACTAGTTATTAAATATGTACGAAGACAACAAAATGTTAGAAAACGTAGCTTATCAAAACAGTTACCGGTTTAGAAAAGGAAGTATGAGGGACAGAAATTTGGAAAATAAACCAGGTCAGATAAATTAAATTTGAAAAAGGCAAGCATTAGAATTCTAGAAAATCTAAATTCCATATTTTAGAATCATAATTTAAATTCATGCATGATATAGTAATCCCAAAGTATGTACATAGAGGAGTAATTGATGTTTTGACTGCGACTACATTAAACAAAGTAGTCATGGCACAATTCACAATAAAATTATTCGCACACCATCTTTAAGCTACCGACGGAGAGCTCAAGCAAAGTCCTTGAAGGTATAACACTCTCGATAAATAAGTACTGGCAAAGGGTATCAGCGAACAAATTTATTCTTGACCATTTGTCATGCTCGGTAAGGATTTTCTTGTTAACGGCTGTGTCGAATGCTCCGTCGGCCGCTACATAATATATTAATAGGCAATTTAAATTTGCCGTACTACCGAGTTCTTATCGAGGCAACTTCGGTTTCGTCGTTTTTCTGTGTCTTGTTTCAATTAGATCCCAAGGATGTGAACTAATAGGGTATGAACATTCTAAGTGCTTCGCGGTGCGTAGAAAGCTGTATAAGCAGAACGCTGCTCTATATATAGTGTGCACTCGCTCGATCTGTCGATGGGTACATAGCGATGGTTGATTTGACTGCAAGTAGTTACGTTAAACTCCTAGCGCGATGATTCAATTATGGTCGTCCGAAAGATATTTAAAGATGTCCATAATAAAATAATTGTCTACTACAGTACAAACAACAGAAAATGTTGCTGATATGAGTAACAATAGTCTTCTGTTATTGTAATAACAAGTAACAAGACTGTGTATTGCTTCAGCAGAAAAATTAATCTAGGATACTTGACCGTGTTTCTAAGAGCCATTCAGTTTATGTTTAAGCGTGCAGAGGCCTCAATAAGCAAATTTGTCAAGCAGCATTTGAAGATATAGTCAGATTTTGTCTCTAGAACAGAACCGATTGTCTTCCGGGTGCAAGGTGCAAGTTAATAAATGTACTTGTTTGAAGTGTACCTGTTTTATTTCAACCTATCTCCCATTTCCAATATTAAATAAGTAGTACAACAGGCCAAAAAAATCGTCAATAGTTATAAAATAGCGTATACTCTATCCCTATTCTACCAAGCGGTTTTTCATTTTACCCATCCTCAGTTCGCATGCGTTCACTTGGTATATAGTAAGAGCTTTTCATTTGTATGTAAAAAATATATATCTATAATATTAAAAAAGCCTTCAAGAATACTATAGAAGTGGCAAAAAGTACAATGTTTTTTTTATACAATGGCAAAATGGTTAACTCAGACATTAAACAGCATCAAAAATATTCAAGAGGCGTAGATCACCAGCTGTTATCCATTAATTATTTTTCTTTCATGTGTTAGACGCACCTACTTGTTAATTAAATTAGACCATTAGCACCAATACTATGCAAATAAACTTACGCGTGCTGTGAAGTTTGAATATGTCCTTACCTGAAACAAGAAAGAAATGGTTAAAGCAACTCATAATGTTTGGCTATCTTATTAGTTGTATACGATATGCTCATTGTGATATTAGCTGTGCTAATTTTTGCATTATATAACACTATACTAAACTATATTGACATTCATATTCGGCTATATAATAACATGTTATCGTAAAAATAATTAATTGATAAGCAAAATATATATTTATTAGCGTATCGTAGTGATAAAATATTCAAAATTTACATATTTCTAAATAATTCCATGTATTAAAATAAAGCTATAGGCAGTTTTCGTCAATTTTTCGTTTTGTACATTAAAAAAAAACAAAAGACATTAATTTTAAATATTCAATTAAATAGGTTGTGAAAAATTAGTAATAATTAAACGTTAGTAGTAGGTTTGCTGTAGTAAAATCTATGTATTGCATGCTATACCTGCAATAATCGATACAGTATGCAAAAGTTTCGAACTCCTGACATTCTTAATGAAATTCTCTATACATATAGTCATTCCATAAAAGAATCAATCAAGTTATATTAATATTAAACCAATATTTTAATCGTAAAAGCACACTGCACTTGCTTATGTACAGGTGTCCCACCGAAGGCTGTATCTTTGCTTATGCAAATTAACCCTTGCCTAAAAGCCCTTTCAATTCATACTAAATTTTGTGGCACCTCATGCAGGATATTATAAATAAATAATTATTTTTAAATAAATCCAATAAAAAAATTATTAATTTTATTTCTTTACTCTCTATTGAGAGAAGTTCAGGTCAACAAGAACATATTTATGCAATATTAACAATAAGTGAAATCAGGAAACACATAAGAAGATGTGTTAAAATAAGACTAATTCAATATACAATAAACATGCATGTTAAATAGTGTTGTGTCATCGTTTAATAACCGTGTGCTGTGTGTATTAGATTGTAACAGCCTTGAGAGGCTATTGACGAACCAGTTTCGCCATAAACAACTGCCGCCAACGGAGCGGAAGTTTTGAATTATCTCTGTGATTTAGGCAGGTCTTTTCAACATTACACCGGCACAATCGTAGGTGGGAATTTTGGTGCCATAGTAAGCGGTTAATTCGCTGTAAAGTTTAGTAATGAACAAGTTTTTTTTTGTCACTTGTTTGTGTCTTAGTGATAACTTTCAGTACATTTATTTCCACAAAGGTGACTATAATTTTATTAGTTATCCTGTTGTATTAATACATATTACACCTATAAGCAAATAACGTAATTACTTGTATTTTGTACGTATGTACGACCATTCCACATCAAAACAAATATAAGTTCCTAACTCATTAGAAGCCAACGTGGGAACAGTTTTAATTTTTCCTAATAATTAATACGCCGTTTAAATTCAAAATCTTGCTAAGAATAGAAAATAAATGAAAAATACAGAAAAACCAGGATGGTTACAAATGAATTAAGCACTATAAAAACTTTAATATTTTAAATTTAAATACTTTTTCAATATATTTTAATATTTAGCGGACAATGATATGTCGTATGCAGTAGCTGACTGTGGCATCAATATCATCAGTATTACACACACAAAAAAATAATTATTCAATTTGAATATAAATGCATCACATTGAATATTTTAATTGTAAAATAAAATATATATTATATTTTCAATTATTTCTTGTCTCATGTAATCTAACACGATAATAAATTACAATAAGACATTGACAAGACTGAATTAGATTTCTGATAAATACTACGACAATATGTTAATTACAAAATGTTGTTCTACACACAAAAAATATTTTCTCTCTGTAGTTTACTCTGTAGTTTACCTGATAAATTTGATATTTTAAACAACTCAACATAGTTTGCTAGTTCTATCAACTACCCAACCCCTTAAACTCGGATATTTTTACATACTCCAATTAATCAAAATAATTAACTGAAGCCAGTTGTATCAAGTTTAATAAACAAGTCTACACTCTGAAGTTTACAGCACCAAAACCGTTACTTATCTAAATTAAAGAGAAAATTAAACAGCATTTTCTTGGTATCACTAACGACAAAACGGTATGCTTCTTCTATTCGTATGTTATTTGCTGAATAAATATACTATGGAATTAATATTTGCGTTGTTGCACAGATAAATATTTACAGTGACGCTGTAAGTCGCGCCTCGCACTTGATGTATTAAAACTTTTAGGGACGTAAATTAAAGAGAGTTATACTTTCTAATGTCAAATTGATCCATTTGTTCTCAACAGCAACGACAGGATCCCCAGATCAAAGCATATTAATTTTATTTATAAAACGAAGTGTACGAGCATCAACAAAAGCCAATATATACTTTTAATCGAACTGCGACATTTTTAAAGCCACTTGTTGCGATCAGCCAAGCGGCATCCCAATGCTGCAACTGTGCTTTTTCTCTTCTCATTTTTTTGCGCTATATTTATACTCGGCCAACGGGCATTTATAGTTAGAACACTGGTAGTTTAACACGTCAAAAGTGCACCAGCAGCACCACAGACGCCAGGTGCGCCACGAATTAATAGTCCCTTTGCGTGCTACGCTGCCAAATGCAATGAACCAAGCTGGGATCTCGGCAATTTGTCTTGAAAATAATGCTGAACGCGTCAGGAAGGCTTTCAGTCCGACAGCAGTGTAAATATGTAGTATCTAACGAGTGGACAAAAGAAAGACAAGGTAGTAAAGGAAATACAATTAAAGAAAGAAAAGGCAGAAAGC
>RXPK01004290.1:0-66245 GCA_004143645.1 Protaetia brevitarsis
CAATTTAACAGTTAATTTAATACAGTCTAATCGCGTGTATTATCTTTACAGAAAATTATTGCTTTGGACGTCCAGAAAAGTAATTGACAAAAAGCTGTAGAACACTATCACGAAAACCTATACACCTAACATTTTATGATCGATATAGTCATACCTAGTAAAGCCCAATAGCGCTAAAACCCCCAGCTTGTGCTTTCAAATTTGAAATACGCAATACAAAATTTGATGATTTCATCAGCATGAGCCTTATCGCTTTCATGAACAACATTAATTAAAGTTGCGTCATTTGCATAACAGACAACATGATCACACCAAAAATTGATAACGTCATCCAAAAATAAGAAGAACTGGGTTGGACCTAAAACAGATCCCTCGGGCACTCCAATACAATCAGGCATAAGTGACGATCTGACAGTTATTTCAACAAATTGCATTCTATTAATAGAAAAGATTTTAACCAATCGCTAATTTTCCCCCGTAATCCCAT
Organism: Protaetia brevitarsis; assembly: GCA_004143645.1. Lineage (NCBI taxonomy): Eukaryota > Metazoa > Arthropoda > Insecta > Coleoptera > Scarabaeidae > Protaetia > Protaetia brevitarsis. Next base: position 488 of record RXPK01004290.1, read on the forward strand.
AGATTCCAATTTATTTATTAAGATTTGATGACTGACGAAATCGAAAATGATTTGACAAATCACATAATACCACTTGGTAGCAATAGTCGAAAGATCATATTTATTTTAGAAACATTTTTTAATTACACTATATTAACATTATTTCAATCTTATTTTCCAATCTCATTACACAGCAATATTGGTAGGTACTATATATTATGATTGCCAATAAACGTTTTTGTTTACAATTTAAAAATCTTTAAATTAGATTGAGCAAAACAGAAATTTACATCGCACAGAGGGAAACAAATGCCATATTTGACATTTGCAACGCGTAATATTTTAATGGCGATAATAAGGAAATATTACAGTTTACAAAACACTAGCTTATAAAGCATTAAATTGCTAATTAATGCTTGTAACACTGCAGCACCTAACTTACGCAAGGCGTAAGGTGTTTATAAAAACGCAATTTAGATCAATCAGAATTTCAACGATATTAGCAGATGTTGATCACTGCTTTTAGCATTCTTTTTTTTTTAGAAAAATGGATAAGCGTTTATATAATAATTAGGAAAACATTTATTATGTATACATATTACATCATCATGTTGCAACTTCAATTCGCAAAATTCTAATTTTTCCGTATCATTTCTGTTTAAGATAAACAGATAAGTTTATTATAGCATTTACCACAGATAATTGGGTGCAACATGTCGTTATATATTAAGAATTTCAATTTCTACAATCAATCTAAAGAAATCGTCAGTCGAATAAATACGATGCTGCAAAAGTAGCAATATTAATCTTCTTTAGTTGAACTCACATTGTTTTCTTGTTAAAAACTGTATGTAACAAACTTGTTTTTATTTTTGGTGTTATATTAAGATTCGGTGTCCGAAAGTTTTAGATATCCGTGTCAGTTTTAATAATTTGCTGTTCACCTGCACACAAAAAAATAATTACTCAATTTGAATATATATGCATCACATAGAATATAACATAACTTCCTATATAAGCAAGAAGATCATGTTTTTTTTATATTGAGAATAAATTTGTTCAGTTTTCCAAACCCGTGAATTGTTACAGGAAACAATTTTTTTTAGTTCAAATGTATATAATATCTAAAATCATTATGAACCTCTAATATTTTCACCAAAAATAATTATTTTAGATTGAGTAAATAGATTTTTCAACTGGAAACTATCATATTTATGCTTAAATTATTTAGTGTACATTTGATAGAAGTATATAAAGTTATTATTTGACATGTTATTTGCTATTATTTGCTTCCACAATATAAGAACATTGAACTCATAATACTTACCTGCTTAATCTAAGCATTTCTACTGTTCAAGGGTAATAGTTACCTACTAATTTTGTATCTGTAACACCAAAAAAAACCTCGGTAGGGGAAAATTAATACATATAGAAATATTATGTAATTAAATAAATTTACTGTCATACTTTATAGTTTTACAATGTTTGGGAGAAGGTAGCGTATCGGGGTACTCCAGGAGTGCGCACGGGATATTGATGCGTAGAGGTATAGATGTTATGCGTATCCGTCGCGGGATACCTCCCACTCAATGGCTGGACCTGGTGTCTAGACGGCGCTGGTTGGAACAAATGATTTTTTCTAGGTGTGACCTTTCTAATGAGTATACGCATAACATTCCAAAAACTGTTACTATTTGCTTATAGAAACAGGGATGCATTTAGACCATTAAATTACAAGTATTAAGCAAGTATGCCGCGCTGATATTAAAAAAAAGGCAAGTTACAATGCTCGTAAAGTTTACAGTGCCTTACCAACAGATTATAAAGTTACGGCAACACTGAATATTTTTAAAAAGCTTGCTCTGTGCTCCTGTTTATTGTGCTGAGGACTTTTTTAACTTTGTCGGCTATAAGTCTACTTCTTTGTATAATCTATTTGGATACAAACTTTGTTTTTATTACTTTTATTAACTTGTACCACAGTATAAATCTTATCATATATACTGTGCTTGTACCGATATTTGCAGAAAAATAAATCATACCATGTGATTCAAAATGACTGTCGTAAGAAAAAAAACTGTTTTCCGGAGAAAAACGTTATCTTATACTTATTACAAATTTAATGAGCGAATAGCCTACATACAAATTTCATACATTAAATGAATTTTCTTGACATTTAACGACATTGGCGTGCGTGTTGTAGTATCTTTCGATTATTTATCTTATAATTTTTTCAAATCGTTTTATATTTCATCTAATATCACCAACAATAGTATTTCTGAATACTGTAAGAAAATAAGGATTTATCTGTGGTAATAGCTCAACAAACAGGTAAAAATCAATATTACCATTAAGTGAATCGTTTATTACATTTTATAATTTTATAGGCTTATATACCACTTCAGCGCAATGAGCTGTCAAAAAAAGTTACATTTTCATCCCTATAAAGTTTCTACGGTATAGGAATTATTAGCATTAGAACACGATAGGCGATTGGAATATTGTCATTGGTTTAATAACATTTAAGGGACGATGACTTGCTAACAAATCATTTTTCTCGGATGAAGCCTGATTTTATCTAACAGACTATATCAATTTACAAAACTATTGTATCTGGTCTGCAGAAAAATCCACACGAATTTCGAGAAGCGCAATTGCATTCCCGTAAAAGTTGGAGTTTGGTTAGCTATTGTCCAGGCAACGAATAATAGGGCCAATTTTCTTCGAGGAAACTGTAACAGCCCAAAGTTACCAATAGATGTTGGAATTGTTTATTGCAGAGTTACAAGAAAATGAGCTTGAAGCAGGTTATTTTCAGCACGATTATGCTCCAGCACACACTGCTCGACAAACCTGCCAATATCTTCAACAGTTTTTTGCTGACAGGTTCGTTTAGAGCACAAAGATGGCCACCAAGATCGCCTGATCTAACCCCATTAGATTACTTCATGTTCGGCTATCTAAAAAAATAGGATCTATAGAAACCGCATGCATACCATAGAAGAACTGAGAGATGCAGTTTTGTCACTTAATAATTATACTAATTGTGTGTTATAATTTAAAGTAATAAATAAATTTAGTTAAACATCAGTTGGTACTGAATTGTAAAATCATAATTTAGTAAAGTTAAATTAATTACATTTCATTTTTACAAGCAGAAATACCAATCCATAGCCGTTTATATAATGCGAGTTCAAATATAGGTTACGTTTTCCTTATTTATGACAGATCCGTTTACTTTCTTATGTTCCAACACTGACTTAGTTCAAACCTTCATTACAAACACGCGGTATATACCTACACCCTGTTAGTATCTATAGGAGCGGAATTGACAATCATTTTGAATCTCTGCGTATATCTGGCTTGCCATTTTTATCATTCATTTATTACATTAGTGTCAGTTCATGTCAGTCTTTATACACATATACAACGTGTCAAACATTTATGTCATTTATATAAGCTACGTCTAACCCTCGCCTATAATATTTTGCACTTCTATAAATGACTTCGGGCCGTGGCAAAGATTATATCAGTGTGCTCCCAAATATCGAGCTACAACTCTTCAAGGCGTACGTCCATTCCGAGGAGCTAACCACTAAGAATTGGCCGAGCACATGGGGTTGGATCCTAGACGAATACGAGAAGCTGAAGGACAAACTGGCGAAGGTGACCGAACATTCCCTTGTCATACATCCGTCACAAATAACAGAACACAGGCACATTTTACCCATGCCAAATTCGGTGAATCACGAATACGGTTGGATAGCCACCAAGCCGGAATTCCGTTTGGAGATATACGGTCGTGACGTTCAAAATTGGAGAATACCAGATATCTACCAGGTACCATAGATTTGGAGTCACTATTAAGGGATTGGAAGAGGGATAATTATTATATTGTATTGATGGATATATATATTTTTACTTATATTTTATAGATGATATTTGTAATAATTAATAATCTGATAATCAATAAAGAAGTGGTATGACGAGTTTTTGTGTTGAAGTTATTTTGGGTGGATTAAATGTTCCAATATTGTGGTTTAATAATAATAATGATAATAACGCAATAATTGATTCGAAGCGAGATTATCATGACCATCAGCTATTATCAGCAGCTAAGCCAAGTAGGGACATTTGGCGTGTTGTTCGTTCTCACATTGTGGGATCTGGTTTCTATCCACCCTACTTATTTCAATCTTAAAAATCTTGCTAATCAGTTCAACCATACTTTTCTCACTACAGATAAATTCACAGCTCATATACAATACCCTGATTCCAATTTAAATACAAGTAATAACCCTTACTCTTTTTACTTTCAACCAACAGATGCAGATGAACTATCAGTAATATCTAAATCCTTAAAGAACTGTAGATCGTCGGGTATTGACAATATACCCAGTAGTTTCTTAAAAAAATGCTATTCCAGTTTCGTAGAACCAACAGCACACATTATAAATGAGTCTTTTTCAACTGGAAGTTTTCCGGATTCACTTAAACAAGCTGTGGTTGTTCCAATTTATAAATCCGATGATGTAGACAATTTGAAAAACTACTGATCTATTAGTCTATTAACAAGTTTTTCTAAATTATTTGAAAGAGTAGTTTACAACCGATTTGTTGGGGTTTCTCAATAAGTTTAACATCATAAACAAATGTCAGCTGGCTTCATTAATGGTAAGAATACGGAAACTGCACTTTCGAACTAACAAGCGGAATTTTAAATGCCTTGGAGAATAAACAAATAACTTTTGCTTACTTATTAGATCTGTCAAAAGCGTTTGATAGCATAAACCATTCCATACTTTTACAGAAGCTTGAGCACTATGGAGTGAAAGGTAATGCTTTAGCTTCGTTTTCATCGTACTTAAACGAGTGTAAACAAAAAGTGCATGTTAAAATTAAAAATGAGGCTGCTCTTTCAGATAACATGACCATAACAAAAGGTGTGCCACAGCTAGCATACTAGGTCCATTACTATTTATCGTTTACTTTATGATATTTTAATCTCAAGCCCACCTCTTTGTAGTAACTTTTCAACTATAAATTATGCGGACGATACTACTTTTTTATCACTGTAGTACACTAGATGAAGCTATCGATCTAGGCAGCACTTATCTAAATACAATTGAGGAGTGGTTAACTATCAACCAGCTTAAAATTGAATCAAATGTCATCTTCTTCAATGTAACAAATTTCAAACTCTTCCAGAAGCTGTGAATATTAATAACTGCGAATATCCTGTCCGCACTTGTGTTAAGCTGCTGGGTCTTACAGTTGACGAAACCTTAAAATGGAAAGATCACGTCAATGTACTTTGTAAAAAACTATCTAGCTATTGCTTTGCGATTCGTCGACTTTAGAGATATAGTAAGTTGGCATGTGCTTCGTATTATGTATTATGGATGCTGCTACTCAAACATAAAATATGGAATCGTTATTTGGTGGTGGTGGTAGTGACTTAAACAGAGTTTTTTTGATACAGAAAAGATTTTACGTGTGATTAATAAACTTGAGTACTCTCAGTCTTGCCGAGGATTCTTCAAACAAACTAACATTTTAACTGTATATGGTATTTACATTTTTGAATTGCTAATCTTCTCATTTAAAAACAAATACTTATTCGAGGATAATGAATTACAACATGAGTATTCTACAAGGTTTAAAAATGATTATCGCTACCCCAAGCATCGACTCACACTAAGTGAGAACAATTTAGAAATAATTACCTGAGATGCTAGAACAAATTGCCATCGCATATTAAACTGTAAAAAAATTGTCAACATTAAAAATTATGTATACAAAATTATTACTAGAATAGAGCATACAATATAGAGGAATTTCTACCTTCAAATATACATTTATAAATTTTTGTTGTTGACCTGACGTTTGCATTGTTCCATTTGTATTGAAACACTGCAATAATAAAACTATTCTATTCTATTCTATTATAATATTAATAATAATAATGACCCTTGAAGAACAGTGATGAAAGAAATCCCATTTTCTTGTTGTCATTTAATCATCTGGTGGATAGGTATCCCTAACCAAAGATTCATTAAAATCGTGCTAATAATAACGGAGAATTTCATAAAAAACAGTGAGACAGACTGTATGATCCTTACATTATAAGTCCTCAAGTTCTTGTTTTGCTTTGTTCAATCTTGGATTGTCGTGCAGTACCTACTAATTTTTATTACTGTACTTTTATTGCTAAAATTAGATACCGCGCGCTGCTCGCTGCAACGATATTCATAGAGTGTGCATTGCATAAATGAGTTCTAATAAAAAACTGCCTATTTTCCTGAATTTTGGTCTTTAATCATTATATCGATTTGTTATTTAAATGGAACACATGGTGTTCCAACGGTATTAACCATATTTGCAAGGAATTAACTCTACGACCTGAAAGAAACTAACAATAATTCTAATGATCATATCATCTAATACACATTTTTTTTTTAATGATAACTGTTTTAACCCATAACCGTACAATTCTAGCAATAACTTACATATCATTTCCTTATAATAAAAACTAGATTTATTAGCGGAAACAATAATGGAAATAGAAAGTTTCAATACATACACATTTCTTTATCTTTTCATTATTTTTGTATTAATTTCAACACACCTTAAATAATAGTGTAATATTTCACACACCAATAGGCAAGAAAAAAAATAAAATTCTTATATTGTATCATTGAATTCTATTTTTCCACTTTATATAATTTTATGGTTTATAAGTATCATTACATCGTCTTGTTGTATACAGTGTAGGTACAATAAAATAATTCGGTTTTATTTAGTTTAAAAATGTTGCAGTAGAATGACGTATGTGTACCCTTTCGTAATTAAAATGAATCACTTCGCAGATCCGTAACAAATTCGGGAATCTCATTTCACTTTCACAAAAAAAGTAATGAGGTTCGTGTTTTTATCGAATGATAATTGAACGAACATTACTCATACTAATTCGAAAAAGCCAACAAGTGATAAAATAGTCAAATATGATGTAGCCGATGTACTCTGGTTCGGGACACGTACACCTTTCGATAGGGATGTTAGTGCATCGAGAGAATGCGTTACCGCCTGGACCCGACATATATTTGTTTTTTTAGGATTACGTGTTATGATTAGGTGTTTAGTCTAGTGTGTAGTTCTCGTTAGGCCTATATAGGACTTATTTTTAAGAATTGATAGGGGAAAAAGAATTTGAGTCTGTAAGTTGATATTGTAGAGAGAAGTAATAAAATAAAAATTGTTGAAGAAGTGAATTATTCTATTTTAAATATTAAAATTCAGTTAACAGGGATATAAAATTATGCATAAAAACTCGCCGCGGTCACTAATAAGCCCCGCCCTCCATTGCTATACAGGTTGATTCATTTTCGATCCTCACCATTGGAATCTCGCTTATTACTGAAGATAAACGATAGGTTTAAATTTGGCAAATAATTAAATAATGAATTTAATCATCGAAAAAAAATAATCCCACAAGCCTCCCAAAGTCATCAAGACGATCTAAATACCCCTATATGACAAACATTAAAAAAAAGGTAGCTAGAAGTACAAAGGACACAAAACTGAGACATGAATATACCATTAAATATTCTGACTTTGGATTAGCCAAACTGTACGTCTAGCCTTTTGTTTATCATCCTTCGTATATGTATACAGGGTGTTCCACCAACAGCAAATTCCTCTATAACTCGTAAAGTGGCAGATAGGAAAAAACTGTTTATCAATTGTTGTACGAATATGATTTTTCTATAACATAACATTATTGGGATTATCACTATCTAAATTAATTTCATTAAACAATAAATTATTTTTTTTTTAAATAAATATAAAGTTAATTTTCAAATTCTAAAATAATGTATAACCACAAGTTGTGTTAAATCATTATAATCAGATTTTTTTTCAGTTTTACCTTATTATTGAATTGAAAAAGCCAATATACATATTGGCGAATGCATTCTTTGAAGATTATTCCCTAAAAACAAAAATTTTATAAATAAAAATATATACTTATTTTTTGTTTGAAAAATAGTACGAGCATTTTCTCTGAATATACTTTAGGTTATACATTTATTTAAAAATTAAATCATGTGAGATACATACATCAAAACACATAAATTAATTATTATTATTAATTACATTTCTCATCATTAGAGGCGATACTAAATCAGAAGTACTAAAATTCGCAGTAATAACAATATAATTGGATGATCCCTAGACATAAGCAGATAAGTAATTTTGGTAATTTTTCAAGAAAAATGAAAGTATCTGGCAGCAAGTATGATAAACATGCGTATAATATAAAATAAATCATTTTTTTATTATATCACCTTAGAATTATTTTTTGTAATATAACATATCTTATTTGTGATAAAATAATGACTTCTGCTTATGCCCAGGGATCATCTCCATATTTGCCCCAATTCTACCTTTTCCCGGGAGAACCTAAATCTAAAATGATTTTAAATAAATTTCCCATTTTTTGTCATTTTTGTTGCCCCATTCAGGCATTTATTCAGGCAGAAATAACTTAATTTTTTTAATTTCAATATTGTAAGAATTTTAATAATTTTCGAAAATATTAGCAATGTTTTTTTGGGTTTGAATTACCAGAAAAAGAAAATAAATAAATTCATTTTAGTTAATACTCAAAATTAAGTAAAGTAAAAAATGACATTTTTTAACAATAGCGGATAAAAACGTTAAACCATTTTCAGCTCCATAATGTGATTAGGAAATTAAAATCCAATATGTATTTTTTTCCAGTTCTATATTTAAACACAATTAAGAATGCAGTATAATACCGAGCAAAATGCTCAATAAGTTTCGAAAAAAAATAGTTTTATTGCAGAAAGTTGACTAAAAATAATTCAAGATGAACAATTTACAAAAAAAAATCTTATACACAGCTTACAATCAGTTGTTACAAAAATACTTAACTGTTAAACTATGCCCAAAAAGCTGTTATGAATGCTCATAAAATTTTATTTAAAAAAAATCCTAATCAAATGTGAACTGTTTTGATATCGTTTAATATTTAATACAAAGATTTGTAACAAAAATTGTAATAAAATCTATACACATTTAACACGAAACGAAATATTACTATTATTACTATTTTTGGCAGTTATAAGCTTTAATCACTTTTTGTTACGTATTTAATTTTCTTTTATAAAATGGCAGGTGTAAATTTTACTTTATCAATTCTAATAGCATTTTTCCTTCTTATTTGGCCTTTCTTTTTAAATTGTTACATTAAAAAAATTTTGAACAAATCATCAATTTACCTGTTCTAAAAGAAACATTCAGTAGTTATTCCCAAATAATGGAATTTTAGCTGATTTGATAAAAGTTGTATTAATAACACATAAGTTAAAAATAATACGCTGCAATTTTTGAATAACCTAAATGCTACGGGATATTCCAATTTATTTTATTGCACAAAGGTTAATTCTATCTGTATTATTCTATACATTTGCATGCAACTTTGTTGTCCTGATTTTAATCAATTTTCTCAAGGATTGTTTTTCTTTCTTTCCCTGGCATTTATACCGCAACAATTATGCTCATGGAAAATTAATAACAATACACAATTGAGATGAATACTTAACTTAATAACCGTCACGCTATTTCAAAAAAGATTAAATAAATAATAGAGGCTATTTTAGCGTCACCTATCGGATTTTGTTTCCACTTTTAGAAATTTGAATTTGCAATAACCGCTTTCAAATATCCTTGGTTTTCATTTTTTAGCTTGCAGTTGTGTTATTACCGATGTGAAATTGGACGAAATTATTATTTACGTATAAATGCTGCCGAAATCTTAATTTGAGAGGGCCAAGAGCGAACGTTAATCACCATATTCCTACGTTCGGAGATAATTTATCCAAGGGCAGGTGGCACAAAATAAGAAAAAAAAACTTACTACCTGATGCTCAAAAGTGAGATCTCAGTAAAAGGGGTCTTTGTATACACACACGTACACATACAAGAAAGAAACCCACACTCATGCAAACATTTGGACCCCTCCTTTGCCTCTAACTGTAGCAGCCACGGAGTTCAGGTAATATAACAAAGAAAATCTCTCAACTGCGGACCCGCCAGCTCGTCTCTTAACGTACAGTACCGTCAAAAATGACAAAAACAAACTGGAGACGGAGGAAAAGACACGCTCCGAGATCTCCGCAATGCTCTAATAATTGTAGAATTGAGCCGAGACTTAATAAGAACTAATTCAGCAACGCCGACCAATTACCGGGTCGTCGTGTTGTCGTTATTGTTATTACGATTGCCGTTGTCGAGTATACGCACGGGATAGTGAAGTAAAAGGGAAGGAACATCGCCGAGAGATAGCTTCTCTCGAAAAGCGACGCACAATAATCTCCCTCTTCGGAGAGGTAAAGGTACACCATGAAGATCGAAACACCGACGAACAAAGATTAGACTTACGTGAGGTTGTTAGCAAACGTGTTTCAGTTCAAGGGCAGTCAACTTGCGTGACTCTGGGTAGAGATCAAAAATCAAATTGAAGTTGCATCCGGTATCTCGGGCAGGATATCAAATAAAACTCACTTTATATGTAAAAGCAAATTACAAAAAAAAAGATGCACATACGTATATATTTTACATAAACCAGTATTACGATATTTTTACCAAACAAAGAAAGTTTTAAACATCTTCATGCGAATTGTTTCAATTCAACTCTAGTCCTCCTTGCCTGTTTATTTTAGCGCTTGCAAAATATGTTGAAATAAAAACAATATATAAAAAAGGTGGGTCTATACACATTCTCGATAAAAACCTTATTTGTTTTTGCAACATTAACCGTTTTATAAACCCACCTAAATCACATACATTGCCGTATCTCTCTAATCTTAATTATAAATTTACATACCTATTGACAATTAGCAAACATTCCCCGTCGCCTGTGCTTACATTGTTATCCTCGCTGATTTATTTATATCCCCATTTTTGGATGAGTGTGGATCTAGTCATGAAATTCGAACAGAGACATGTACTAGACCCTCACCCATCAAAAAACTAAGGCCTTATCCTGGTCCTCCAAGGTATACAAGCAGTGGAAGTGGCGAGCCGTACGTTTTACAAAAGAAGAAACAACACTTACATCAACTGCCGGCGTTATTTACTCCATTTAGCGCGAAAATATAAAACACTTTTCACTTTTATAACAGCAATCGTAAAAATTGATACAATACAAAAGCGAATAACCGCAAACGTGTTGTAATAAAAACTAGAATAATATTTAAACGCTTCCATATACGTTACGACTGAGGTACTCTTCGTCGTCCGAATAAGCGGATTAACTTTTTGAAAATGATTCCACTATTTCCTAAAGAGTGGGAGTAATAATGGGTTTAACGTCCAATCGCCAGACGAGTTTTTTTTTCGAGTGGGGGGAGCGCGGGAACTCGCCCTAAACATGACGTATTTCGATTCACAATACAGCTGATGGCGCTGTTCGTTTTATCTCGATGAGATTGTAATTTGTAATAAACGCTTTTCATTTAAAAATAGGAAATTACTGCTGTTTATTAGATTGATATTGAGATTATCAGACTTTAAATTATTGTTGTATCTCAATCAATTACTTAATTTATATAAGATACCACATCTTATTTTACTAATTATTATGGATAACTAGCAAGATATGCGCAGATAACCGTTAGTTTTCAAGATAATATTTTTAATAATTTATATGTAAGATACAATCTATTCTCTTTTTATTTTATTTACATTATTGACTATTGCACAGTAGAACCTCTATATAACGGACTAAAGCAGGAAGGAGTATAATATATTTATTTCTTCAGTATTTGCCCAGAAATTTTTCCTACTATTTTCTCTGTCTCTAACTTTGTTTTAAATCTTTTTTATTGATCATGAGGTTTGGTTTCTGGTCTTTTTAGAATAGTCACGTGATTTATTCCGGCATTTCCTTTGAAAGAAAACAGCTTTTTAAATTCGATTTGACAACTTGGAAAGTCTTTAAACGGCGATTATTGAGTAATCATAAATAATAATGCGTATCAATATCAATAAATAATATATAATAATAAAGTTTTGATTAAATATTTTTTGAACTGGACCGATTAAAATAATAGTAGCTACTTTAAGGCAGACAACCTGATAAGAATATTACTCTGTGATTATGATATTTTAATAGGTAATTTCCCTGCATTATATATTAGCCATTCCAAAAGTTCTGCCAGTGACGTGCAACGATCCTTTAAAAACAATCTGGATTGTTTTACTTTAAATACGTGTGCCCAATTTTAGATACATTCATTAATTAAAAATGTATTTAAAATAATGTATATTTCTTTTATTTTTTGCCACATTCACCCTAATCTTCTGTATTGGAAAACTTGATTTTTTCAACATTTATTTATTATCTTTTATACAAATTGTATCTAAAACGCCACTGGTCAGGTGCATGACAGCAAAACGTCAACTTGGGCAAAAATGAGGGAGGCGGGAAATGGAAAGATTTAAAATCGAATTGTACAATAGAACCTTCATATAAGGGACTAATATGGAAAGGAGTATCCGGTAAAGCCGAAAGTCTTTTACATCAAAATAGGTTTATCGAATACGTTTCGAATGAAAACTTTAATTCATTTCAAAATTATTTGCTATAAAATAGAAATAAATCAACATTTTTCTACTTATTATACTTTATTTGTTACTAGGTGTACGGTAAAAATTCCTGTTTATTTTTTTTCAGATAATATACCGTAGTGGAATGATAGTAAAACTGATCGAATAGCGTAATAAATATTTTATTCACCTCTAAGGCAATTTGGAGAATTCTCTATATTTTAGAGAAAAAAGATTTTTTAAAACTATTATTTCAATGAAAGAAATATATGCATGCATTAACTGAAAGAAACATTCATAGTTATTTTAATACCTTTATATTGAAGTTACTAAAAATAATTGTGAAAAATTTAAATTTGGCTGGCTGGGTTCTTTCTTAAGGCAGGACTGCTAAAAAATTCAATCAAAGTTCATCAAGAAATTTTTTTTCTTGAAAAGAAAAAAAAAACACTTTTTATAAACAATACTTTATATTGATTCATAATTATTTTTCATAGATTACAAAACTGGGGAATTTTTATATGTTTCAGGCACACAAATTTGTTTGTCTCATTCAAAACGCGGCGTGTGATTACGTTAGTTATATCTGAAGTCCGTCATATCAGGGTTTTATTGTATTATGCAGGGATAATTATTACCTACAGATGGAGCTAGCTGTCGATAGTTGTTGGTATTTGTAGTTTACTCTAACCTCATTTCATTGCATCTTAAATTTATAATATTAAACTGCCTTTTCCGTTTTTCCCTAACTCTGATGTAAATTAATCAGCAGAAATTTATATCTAAATTAGAGGTTCTCTCTAATTTTGATTTTGAAATTGTTTTTTTTTTGACCATAGAATAAGATAAGTAGTTTGGCCACAAGGTTCCAAAGATAAGAAGCAGAAAATACGATTATGATGCTTTATTTATTATGACATCATTTTTTATTTCCTCTCTATAAATTATGCCGCAATTATTTTTACAGTCACCTAATAGTTGTTTATAATCATGACCATTTTTTTTTTGTTTACAAAAAGGTGATTTTTTTTAAAGCCGTTACATACCAGCTCCATTAATTATGTTGTCATTAGGATAAACTACTGTAAAAGTAACTTACAAATCGTTGATGAAAGTATTTGATCAAATTCGGTTAAAAGGTAATAACTTAATAACTTGGTATTTGAAAAACTAGCGATGGCTTTCTATCTCTTAAACGCAATCGAAATATATTGCACATGGCGAACGGTATGAGAACAACCGCCTCGGTATGAATACCAATAAAAATCGTCCAAGCGAGCTGACGTAATCGACCTTTATTTTGTATAACTTATTGACATTTCGTATTAAAATAAACGTTTTCTTAATAATGGTAAGTGTTTTACGTACTTTTTAATACTTAAATACGCTCGCATGTTGTATTTGCACCGTACCGTTGGTCTTGATGTGTTATTCTAACCTGACATATTGATGACCGTTGACAGTTCGTTTAGAGGAAAAAGAAGTGCACCACGAACATAAATGTCAATTCCTACGATTCACTTCATAAGATTTGACATATTCCCAAAGAATAACGCATCTACGAGTGTCAATTTTGAAAAAGAAATTACACGCCCATCCCCACCACGATGACGTGGATCATTAAATTTTTAAGGGTGGCTTTTGGTTAATTTACCCGTAACCCCCGAAATTCGAACGGGAAAACGACACAAAACCATGTTTCGAAACGCACCTCATGACTTTGCATCTCGCGTACGATTATAATGGGCGATTTTCGGAATAGGGGAATCGATTTTTCATCACATCCCCAAACATGCATGTTGCAAATGTATCTGCATTGTGTACTGCAACACCCATTTACAAAAATCATTATTACAAGTAGGCAGAGTAAAAAATGGTTTCTCCAAGTTTGATAATAAAACATTTTCATGATTGTTTTGGTCACTTTGCTGACAGGATAATGTAAGTTTGAATTTTGAAATATGACAATTTTAACATTTAATTTTTCACTTGCGCGTTTTTTAATATTAGTAAAAGTATGTTTCATTTCAGATACATGGTAATAGTTGTTAAGCTTAGTACCAAGACTGCGTATTTAAGCTGACCGTAAAGATGTCTAACGAAGAAATAGGTAAATATATAAAATTGGAACCGAACAGTTATATCTCAGAATTAGGTAATAGTATTTCAATTAAAGGAATTGCTTAGAATATATTACTCTCAAATGATATATTCTACGTTTTATAATATAATTTTATATATTATTTATTTAGCAAGGAATTAGTAGTATTTGGGCCGTTCTGAATATAAATAAAGTAAGGGATAAGTTGTCATTGCTGTTTGGATAAAAGTTTTTATTTATCAAAAAGAAGTGTTTCGTCAAATCGTACATGGTGAAAATTAGGAACGATCTTTCAATTATTGTAAGATTTATTATCTTCATTTAATAATTTTGTTAACTGTAGGATACTGATGCATACTCAGTTTTAAATATCGTTTATAGTTGCTTATATTTGGTTAAATTTTTAGTTCTAAATTTTCATAAAACATTTTGTTTAATATTGATGTTATGTACATTATTTCTTGTTCTGATATTGACCACCAAATTTATGCTATAGAAATAGAACCACTACTAGTATTTAAAGTAATGTTAAAAAACCTTTATAGTTGAGATTAACTACTTCGTGCATTTATGGCCAGACACTTATAATAATTGTTTCTGAGCATTTTGAATTTATTGAGGGTTAAATCCTACTCTGAGGGCATGCTTCAAGATTCGAACCCCTCGTTATCGGGATAAATAAAGCTGTTTAAATTTTTTGAATTGAGACTACTTATGGAATCAACTATCCACTTTTTGATTTTTTCGATGAGATTAAAGTCGCTTTAATAATGTATGTTGCAATATTAAATAAATCATTCATCAAAGATTATCAGATTATTTATGCATATAATGTACTATTTTTTTTTGAGACCTGAGTTAACATGCAGTGCAGTAGAAACGCCTCAAATAAAAGTATTATACAAAATCACTAATCAAAATCAACAAAATAAAGAACTGATTATTAAATCAGTAATTTTGTAGAAGTGCACTCTGAGTGAATTGCTTTAGATATGTTTTTCTGTGATACTTTTGATCAGAAGCTGTAAGATGTCTCTAAGACCTTTATTTACTAAAAAAATTATTATTTCTTTGTAAATTGTTGATACCTCTCTATTAATTCTTTGAATTATAATTAGTGGGTTTTATTTTTTTTATGATTCGGAGGTGACAGGGTCAGGCGTCACCAAAGAGGCTACGATAAAGATCGAAGTCTTCGTATAACTTCATAACATACGAAGAATTTCGATCATTGTCGTAGCCTCCGCAGTGACGTATGCACCAGCCTCGCTGACGTGATTATCTGCATACTGTATTTCTTGACCCTAAAAGCTGAGATCTGTTAGTAATGTTTTTTGAAAATCGCAGCAAAATGCTCCACTGCGAGATTGTCACAAGAACAATTGAACATATTTATGAAAGCACTATTAGTATTGCTTTTATAAATACCTAGAGGGGCGTTTGTTAGGTTGCTTAATATTCAATTTTATGATGGACGAAATAGTAACAAATATCATTCAAGAAAGAGCACCTAGAATGGGAAAGAAAGAAATAAAATATATAAATACTCCAAAATGAAGACGATTTGCAAAGTGTGGACAAAACTCGACACATCTCACGCACAAACATGATTGGAGATCACACAGATAAGAATATTAAAAAAAAATTAATTGGAAGGTGTTGAAAGGAAACATGGAATAAGAAGGATGTGAAAAATGGAATATATATATAATAAATCGTCACCTTAATTCTAAAACTTCGTAACTCCAGTTAGTACCTATTTTGACAAATTATATAATTATAAAAACTAGTATTTATAATTGCAATTGACTTGTTTTAATAAATGCCTTTAGATGCCACCAAATTACATGACTTTAGAAATATACGTGGTTTTATAAATGCAGATTTTAATTTTCTGTGGTTTTATAAAATTTGTCAAAATAGGTAACAATCGGAGTTACGAGGTTTTAGAATTAAGATGACGATATATGGATTGTTAATAGAAAACGATGATAGAATAGTCTCTTAAGTATAATGGCAAACAATATGCTAGAGATAAACAGACATTTGTTGACATTTTGTAGATGATGTGTTTGATTAGAGGCATAAAACAAACAAGAATCTAATGAAAGAAAAAAGTATAGATACAAACGATTACCTGGATGATTCTTTTACTGTGTTCTAGTACTATGGTGTTACTGTTGCGCTGAATCTAAACTTTAGACTTCATTTTGTGGTGTGTGATTTTTTTTGTTTTTTCATTTGTATGTGCCCCTCTGGCTTTTCACGTGAACATTTATAATTTTCCTACTCATTCTCTTGTTTATCAAGTAATAGACTACATATCACTAATACTAACTTATATTAAACACGTACAGCAAGAGAAAAAAAGTTTCCACGTAGCTTGGTAGGAAAGAAAAATATGACGTGAACACAATCTTTACGGCATATATTGTAAATATCGGGCTTTATTGAATAAAAAATGAAAAGAATGTAGGTAATTTTTTTCGGCTGGCGGCAATAGATACCATCGGATGTTAGTTCTTTATTACCAAGCTATGCGGAATTTTTTTTTTTGCTCTACCAACACGCAACAATTAATCATTGAAGGAAGAAGTGGACGTTTATGTTGTAGATTATCTTACGAGAATTTTCTCCAAATCTAATTTACTATTTTGTAATATAAGTATAATAATCGCTTCTTTAAGGGTACTCGCGCCTCGGCGATATGGCTGGGCGTCATAGGTTCATAATCTTGTTCTGGTCAACTGCTAACCAGGTTTCCAGGGCCTTAAAAATGATTAAGAGGGAGATTTGTCTTGAGTGGGGGTGGTTGACAAGTGTTAAATAGCTTAGGCTTTCTTTTCTACATAATGAAAAACAACTATTTGGTTTGTTGGTCCTTTTCACTTCCTCTTTATTGTTTTAATTATCTTTTGGACAATATGTTTCGGTATATTTATGCCATCTTCACGTTTTTAGACCTGAAGGTGTCATAAATATGCCGAAACATGTTGTCTTAACGATAATTATAGATAAAAATAAAGAAAGTGAACAGGGCCAATAAACCAAACAGTTGTTTTTCATTTATTTATGATCAAACACAACTTCACCAAAAGAGACAATAAAATATTTCTCTTCAGCATTAAACAGAACTTTATCCAGTTTTTTTTTTTTTTTTTTTTTCAAATAATTGTAATAGTAACAAGTTATAAATCCTACAATGATTGTGTAGTCAACCGCAGCCTTAGATGCATAGAAATACAACGTAATGAATTTTTTACTAGTTGAGTAATCCCTTGTATTGGTCGGGGATTTATTTGTTTCGATAAATACAATCTTTTATCCAAAGTATTTGAATGAATCTGTAGACGACTGCTTACTTTATTCTTAACCACAAAAAACTGATACACTTCATTGTCAATACAATCAAGCAATCTTTTTTTTTTCTAGAATATCAACAATTCCAATCGACCAGCAGTGCCGAAGAGAACGATACCGACACAGACCAGTACGAGCAACCGGAACTCGTCGTATTAAACGAGGAATACGACGACAACGTAGTCGTCCACAGAAGCGAACCTGTCGTCAAAAGGCGGGGCCACCTGCCCAAGCAAGCGGTGAAGATACTGAAGAGTTGGTTGTACGAACATCGATTCAATGCCTACCCGACGGAGGCGGAAAAGCAGTGCTTGTCGATGGAGACCAACCTGACCTTCTTACAGATAAGTAATTGGTTCATCAATGCCCGACGACGTTATCTGCCGGAAATAATGCGACGCGAAGGTTTCGATCCCCATCGGTACACGATATCGAGAAGAGGGAAACGGTTAAAGCATAACGATCCTTTGCGGCGACGAAAGAAACAGAGGCGATCTCAGACCAGTGACGACAGTGAGTACGAATCGGACGAGGAAATAGAGAATAGTTACGTTAATCAGGGCAGAACGATCCAGAAGAAGAAATTTAATCCTTGGCAGGCGGATATACACTATGGTTTAACTATAGATTCAGATCATCCTGCGAATCGAGGGTAATTATATATTTTATTATACATCGAGTAATGTCCCGGTTCTACTCTATTTTCCGCGAAGTCCATATCAACATTTACGTCCGTTGTTTGAAACGAAATTAGTTAAAGCTTGATTTACATTATGATTTTTTCGTCTGGCAAAAATTTTAAACTAGATTATAGGCTAATTTGGGCCTGTTCTTTAATTCAGCATAATGGTTTGGTGGCTTACACCAATGGTGGCCATATTGAGGATGACGTCAGTTGTTGATGTTTTACTGGTGCATCCACCATTAATAAATTTAAAAACGCTCCTAACCTCAGTGCTGTGGTCGAATCCTTATATTTGTTATATTATATTAAAAAATCGCCCTTTTCTCCAAAAAAAATGGAAAAAAAGAACCTTGTTAATGGAATTGTAGGATACGTGGTAACAAAAATGGTGTTAGAGAGTCCAGATAAAATAACTGAAATGTTTGAAATCATTTCAATTTCCGCTGGCGTTAATTTCGTTGTTAACAATTTTCCATCACATTCTAAAGAAACCTCTACGGCCTCTTCCTCAAACGGCAAACAAGCTTCTATGTTTACTTGAATTATTTAAATTTAGAGGTTATGTCAGCTTATGCTAATTCACCACACCAAGCTCACCATCTCCAAAATCGGTTGCGTGATGATGGCACCACTTGGTTGAAGCGGTAAATTTTAGAACGTGTTTTGGTGCACCACCAGAAACTAAACAGTAATTTAAGAACGTTACTGGTGAAACCAACTGCAACCGGTGAATCCACCGACGAAATAAAAAACAGCCCCTATCAGCTAGAATTTCCCGCTTCTATTTAAAACAGAAGCTATGCCGAGTAGATCCTTTGCGCATGCCGAAGCAGTGAAGAGTTTTTTTGAAGGTTTCATTTTTGAGGATATCTACCGCGTTGTAAACACATACAAATTTAACATATATTGAATGATGAATCGTGAAAGGCCAAGGAATAAATAAATAAAAATATACTAACTTTTTAATCCGAGAAAACGGAGAATATGGTGTCATGATTGGTTATTACGGCGCGATAGTTTAAATTTAGGTACTTGTTCATTTGTGAGCAATGAAGTTTTGAGGTTACGAATTTGCGACACTTTGTTGAAGTTTTAAACTGTTTTAAATCTCCATTTGTAGTTTTGTATTTCGGAAAATTGTTCTAGTGCGCATCGCCCATATCTAGTATGAAAATTGAATGAAAAAATACGACCGAACGTAGTTTGAAAACTAGTTTCTAGTATACTAGCTTGGACGGAATTTTCTGATTTGGGTCATTCCATATGAACCGGAACACCTAAAAAAATTGATGTCTTAGATTCTTTTTATATTTTAAATTTGAAGTCTTTGCCTAAAATTAGAAGACCCGTATTTTTTCCTAAAGCGCTACAGTATCTATTTACAAAGATATTCGCGAACAAAGTTTGCAAAATCTGTGAAATAATCGCAGAAGTCATATTGTTTGGTTATGTATAAATTAAAAGAGTAAAACAAAATACGTATAAAGTTTATTCTAAAGTTCAAATTATACATTTTCATTTAATTATGCCTAAATTAGATTGTAATTCATTATGACCCCCTTTTTCTCCTATTAAATAAAATAATGTCTTTTTTTCTTTATGTTTACCGCGAAATTACATGTTTGAAAAAATATCATAATATCCTTTAAACTATATTCTACAAGAATAGAAGTATTTGAAAATGGAGAACCTACACTACTCTACGTTACATCATGATATATCGTAATGTAACGTATAGTACTGCATAAATATATAATTTTTTTTATAGAATACCCGTAGGTTCTCCATTTTCAAATACTTTTATTCTTGTAGAACATAGTTTAAAGCTTATTATGGTTTTTTTTTTAAAAAATTATTTTCGCGGTAAACATAAAGTAAAAAGACATTATTTTATTTAATAGGAGAAAAAGGGGGTCATA
This sequence comes from Protaetia brevitarsis, assembly GCA_004143645.1. NCBI lineage: Eukaryota > Metazoa > Arthropoda > Insecta > Coleoptera > Scarabaeidae > Protaetia > Protaetia brevitarsis. Next base: position 21,165 of record RXPK01004290.1, read on the forward strand.
ATGAAATACAATCTAATTTAGGCATTATTAAATGAAAATGTATAGTTTGAACTTTAGAATACACCATGATTTATATGCATTTTGTTTTAACCTTTTAATTTATGCATAACAAAACAATATGACTTCTGCGATTATTTTACTGATTTTGCAAACTTTGTTCGCAAATATCTTTGTAAATAGATACTGTAGAGCTTTAGGAAAAAATACGGGTCTTCTAATTTTAAGCAAAGACTTCAAATTTAAAATATAAAAAGAATCCAAGACATCAAATTTTTTAGGTGTTCCGGTTGACATGGAATGACCCATTTACATTAACCAAGTCGATCTAGTTTAGAAAGTAGTCACAACACATTTCTAAATGAAAAAAGTGCATGTAAGCATAGCGAAATCCTCTTAATCCTTACAATAATTTAATTTACATTGGAACTAGTTTCGGCGAATTGCCATCTTCAGCCAGAATCTACAATGATATAAAATTATAAATATAATGAAAATAAATAGATTTAGATTTAACCTTTTAAGATCACATTAAGTAAAGTTATAAAATAATGAAACATTTTGATGGTAGAACAAAGTATTTTAAAGTTAAGTTAATCTGATTTTTTTTTTTTTATGTAAAGATAAATATAGATAGGTAATTAAAGGGAGAGAATGGGGAAAGTGATATTAGAACTTGGGTTTTAAATTATAATAAAAATGAGATAGAGAAAAGGAATTAGGGGAACAAAGGAAGATTGAAAGGTGTGAAAAATTCTTGCCAGCCGAGGAGAAACAGAAAGAACTCAAACGAAAACATCGTACAAGCAAACAGGTATACAAACTTAACGAAAATCTTAAACATTTAAAATGAAAATTACAGAAGCAACCAGCATCCAGGTAACACTTGACTATATGCAACTTAATGTACTTCCTTTAACTTGTTTGAGTTCTTTCTGCAATTCTCCGAAACTAATTCCAGTGTAAATTAAATTCTTGTAAGGGTTAAGAGGATTTTATTCTATTTACCTAACTTCAATATAGCTTACAATATGGACCAATTTCAAATAGAAAAAGTGTAATGTAAATCAAGCCTAACAGGGACATGCAATTTTTATTTGATTGTGTATATGCAACCCAATATACATTAACGTCAACTTGGGGGTGCATCAAAATTGCGGTCAAAAAAAAACGCGTGTTTAAATAAAGTAATATTTTTTTTTTTTTACTTGAATGGATGTTAAGTATGTCGGTAAACTAAATAATTAGTAAATACTGTTCCTTTACAAACTGTATTTATGTGTAAAAATCTTTAAACAGCTGCATGTTTCGGTCTGATGATCATCCTAAGGAATAATATTAATTAAAACTACTATCCAACCAAAAAATGTAGACCGCTGATATACGTAAAGAAAAATACTTCCCAATTATTATTTTGAAAATGGTAAATTTTATTTACTGCATTTAATAATTATATATTCTGCAGTACCAGTTTCGGCGTAAATGCTCCCTTCAGGTGCTAAAAATGAATTAATTGTAAATACAAAACAATATAATTGTGTTAGCATAACTAAGATTTTTTTAAAAAAAGAAAAGAAAGTGTAAAATATTAAATTGTACAGTAATTGAACAATTGATGCAAATTAGTTAAGAAGGTAATTCTAAATCTTAAAATTTACTTATACAATTATCAAAATAGCGAAATGTTAAAGATAAATAAATAGTTAGGTTATGTTACAATATTCATTTACCATTTTTAAAATGTAATTGGGAAGTATTTTTCTTTACCTATTTCAACTGCCAACTTACCTGTTTATGGACGTAAAATCACCATATAAAATATAGCATATTTATGGCTAATTTTAAAGTTAGAATTATACTACATGATTTTTAATAAAGTGTGTTTTTCAATGTTCGATGGCGAATGTTTGGCACTTTAACATACAATAATGGCTACGTTATGTTTTTGCTGTATCGTACTGCCAGTAATTTTATTGAAAACACTTCGAAACCGCTGTTCTGTTTTCAAAATGAATGAAAGTAGTACATTCAGCACTATTCAAAACGACATGGAATCAACAGTAAAATGACCGATAATCTTCCTTTTTCTTTATTTCAGTTAGGAACTTATTGGCATAATGCATATTTATACATAAAACTGAATTATATTTTTTATGGATACTCTATTTAAATACATGTTACCATTTGTAATTTTGTGATTCTTTGTTGCTTACGGAAACACTGTAGCTCTAATTTGCTCTAATCAACGTGACATTAGATATTTTTCAAATAAATACGTTTATATATACATTATCTAACAATACTATCTGTAAGTAAGCACAGACACCAATAATATTAAGGATAAACATGTAAGACAGATAATTATTTTAGTTATTTACTTTTATACATTACACAAAACACTATATTTCTGATAACAAATAAGTTCTGCGACTGTTTTATGTAGTTGTCCTGATTTCTGTGTAGGTTCTGCAGCCATTCAGACACATAAACAATATTATTCCTTAGCTCAAGAATGAAGTACAAAAAATTACTCAAAGAAGCATCTGTAAACGTACCTGCAAGTTTAACAATAAAATAATTAAATAACATTATAATGTTCTCACATATGTATATCTGGTACATACTAATTTTAGCGTTATATTAACACAAATTCTACCATTGCTTGTAGATTGAAAAGTCTTTTCATTGGAAAAGACCACACTTTTCCAATACCGCTCTTAATATGATTCAAAGTAAATAATAATCTGGCGTATTTTTTTTCTTTCAAAATTCATCTTACTTACAGCATCACCACACCTCAATTCGTTTTCTTTTCTCTTTCGGCTCGTCTGAGGAGAACCAGAAAAATTGGTTTCAAAAATGTTAGTTTTGAAATGATCATCTCTCAAGTATTCCATCTAAATATCATCTTGCGGTTGCATTGAAATCTCCGTACGATCGGTGCCTGATTTACATTGTGTTCTCGTAAATAACCTCTATGTAATGTGTATAATTGTTTATTTTTTTTACTTTTACAGAGATTTTACAAGTTGCATATAATCATAAAACATAATTGTATAACCATTTATAAACTTTAATGATATATGTACACTGCCCAACAAAATTAATGCCGTCGCCCACAGTGTTTTCCTATCTGACTTTTTTAAATGCCAAGTATTTTACACACAGGTACCTCAACAAATTTTCTATCTGCATAAGTCTATGGCAACAGAATGCGCGCCTGTTCAAATGATGAGCAGTTTTGATAGTGACGTCATTGATTTTGTCGGGCAGTGTACTTTTCCGCCCTGCCAAATTTTTTTCTTGCCATTTTCTGTTTACCACAGGGATAAATGTGAGAAGCATTATATTATTTTGACATAAACAACACAAATTACAGCAAAATATTCTTGAGATTTTTTTTGTATCGCATTTATGAGCATAATTGTGCATACATGCATTTTTGACTTTTTTTTTTGTGTTATTGTATTTTTTTATGTGTTGCAGCGGTTCAAATGTAGAAGTCCAGCAATTTGAAGCAAACATCGTAACGAACGCTGATCAAATAACGACAAACTCATCCAATCTTATATTAGTAAAAACCGCTTCTGGGAAAAACGTCGTACTAAAAGTTGTGCCTCAAAATAGCTTAGAAGTAAGTTCTTCATTCAAAAATGTTACTTTGTAGTTAAACTTTCGCATTTACCTCCGATAGGATAAAGGTTTACTGCAAACAAAAGCAGTTAGCGTTAGTCCTCTAGGATCTTCGGCGAATATAAAGGAAGAACCAGTACAAGAGGTGGAAACGTTCTTCGATGGAGAAGTGAGAATCGAGGCGCCGGGAGAGTGCGCGGACGAGGCAATATTACCGGACGATGAAACGTTTTTAAGTGAGAACCTATTCGATAACGAACTCGCAACGAAAACGTTCGAAGACGAGGTCTTCGTGAACGAAGTGACGATAGATGAGACCAACATCAAGGAGGAGATACCCTAAAATGCTTTCATCATTCGTTTTAGATAAAAATTGTAACATACAAGAGAATAATGCTTCAATGTTGTAAGAGTTAATTATTTTGTACAATATTTCACGATTAATTATTTATGAAGGTTACTTTTACACTGTATCTGAAATTAGGAGTTTAAAATAATTATACAGAATGATAGTCTTCTTCTTCTTCTTCTTCTTCTTTCTTTGAGCAGGCAAGGAAAATAATGTGGCATATTTAATTTTGTATCTATTTTGCGTTAAGTAATTTGAAATTGTTTTGAATCAAAAACTTATTAACTTATAAATTAATAATACGCAAGTAAAAATTATTCCAAACCACAGATATTTGAATTTTTTTATTAAATGTTGTCGCTACAGAAAACATCTTAAACGCAATAGTTAGCGCTTACTCAACTCAATTTCCAACGCTGCATTACGGGTGATCTAAGCATCTTTCTGGAAGAATAGAACACAAAATCACTTGAACTGTCTCAAAATACTATGCAAGTAAAAAAAAAATAGTTCCATATCTAGTCATCGAGGGCGTTATCTTACCATGCTAATTGAACTTATTATAAATTATTTATATTGATAGGAGACAATTCAATCAAATTCAGTGCCAGAAGAAAAATATGTGGTGCAAGGCGCATTCTTTTACTTTTGATAAAAACATTATAATCGAGATACTCATATCGATGAATTAAAATAAATAAAAATAAAGTAATACGCCTTATTACGTGTTCTTGTTTGGCAATAAATTATCCACTTTTAAGCCCAGTATCATCGCTGTAAACCGAATTATATTAATTTTATACTCTACACCAGCAAAAATCGAAGCTTTTTAGCGTTGCCGACTTATTTCTGTTCTGCAGCCGTTGTAGTTATAACAGATAAGATCATTATCAACTTAAAACGATACAAACACATATAAAAAATAAAAATGCTAAGTATCCAATTTCAGCACTTCTTGCAACTGAATATTATACTAGAGTTTTGCACTAAGCTCCTACTTATTCAATACAAAAAGGTCAAGTCCGCAGGGTATGTAGTGTGGTAATAGTAATTCCTTCACTCAACGGTAATAGTAAGGAATTTTTAGTTGGTATTGGTGAGTTAGCAGAGTGGCGAGCTGTTGAAAAGACCGTTGACTAATCGGTAAGCTGATTTTTTGGTTATTTTCTTCATTCCAGTAAACAAATTCAAATTTCCCGCAATTATTTTCAGTAACTTCAACATTAAAGCATGAAGTTACCTATGATTTTGTATTATTTGTTATTTGAATGATGAAGTTACTAAATATAATTGCGGGAATTTTGTTTACTGGGATGCGTCTAGAATCTAATCAAATTTTATTTTTATTTATTTTATGTTGTTTTCGTTTAGAATTATAGTTTGAACATACCGTTTTATTTACATGCGTATGTCGGTTTATTTTTTTTGTTACTCATAAGATTTCACAGTCTATACAACTATTTCTGCATAAAAAAAAAACATTAAATATTCGCTTGTCACGCGTCAGCTGTAAATTTCCGTGGTAGTTTAGACTGTGCTTGCAAGCGTTCCGGGAAAAGTGGGGTAGCAAAACAATACTAAGTTTGTTCGCGTCGCATGAACTATTTGCACTGTTATGCACTTTAAGAACTTTTGCACACAAAAGTTCTTAAAGTGCATAATAGTGCAAATAGTTCATGCGACGCGAACAAACTTACTGTTTGCGTTCCTTGTCCACAGATACAGTATTTCCTAGTTTACTGATTTTTATGTATTTTAATTTAATTACTGATTATATCGACTGATCTACTTAAGTGTGTCATAAATCTACTGAAACTCATACTCCTTAGACCCTGTAATATGTGATGAAATATTGGATCTTTCTTTAATAGTCTCTGTAGAAGTGCGTTTAACTTTGTAACATGATGCCTTGTCCAACATTTTATTACGGTAAGTAAAGTGTGGTCATATAATAACTAAAATAATGGCTAAATAGAAAAAATGAACTATTTTTTATTAATATTCTTCAATTTAACTACATATTTATTTAATTGTTACCAATCTAACATGAGTGATATAAACACAAACAGAACAGACACGTAGACAGTTTCTGATCAACAGCAGTAGTAGCAGCTCTGAAGATGTGTGAACGAAACGTCGGCCAGAAGATCCAGGACGCTGTTCTAGCCCGGAAGCCCAGCAGACTATAGTATGAGTGGATATATTTTTATCGTTTTATAACAGAAATATGTAAAAACAACATTAAATGAAATCAGTGGCAGACATTTGGAATATTACAATTAATTCCCGTTCCAAGTAGTCAATTTCATTCTTTAGGGTTTTTGGGAATATATATATTGTTGTAGTTAACAAAGAAATCCACTTTTTTCTACATTATAATATATGTTTTGACTGTTATAATTAATATATGTTAGGGATAAAACTATTTAAGAATATTTGCTGCATACCTACTTTATGAAATATAAATTAAAATTTAAAAATAAATTATTTTTCATATTTATTCATCACTGCTACTAAAAAAGATATTGCAATATAATATCACTAACATTTTTTTAAACTTAAATCAGAGTATTGAGTTTTTTGTAGTACATACTATAGTGAGGTCCTTTTTTTGAGATCATAAAAAAATATGTGTGGAAGAAGTAGCTACCTATATATACATATACTTTATATACACATAAACTAAAATGTAAATTAAAAAAATATATTGCAACGTGTAGCGACGTAGTTCAGGAGGGGCTAGAGGACATATCCGTCCCCGGGTGTAGCATTCAGGGGGTACCAAACTGATTTTAGAATTAAATGTTTTCCATTGCATTTCGGTAGACAGTAAGGATAGCTAGTGTAGCTACGTCACTGCGTCTATGCTTGTGAATCTTGTGATATAGACTTAAGTATAATCATTAACAATTAAGAGCTTCTACAAACTAAATTAAATGAAAATTATTATATATGCAGGTGTCTATCCAATACCTACATATATACATATACATCCTGTTTGCCAATTGGTGAGATATTGTTTTGATTTTCCTGATGATAAGCATTCCAAGGGGAATTAGAGCGCGTACCGTAATTCACAAATAGCAACCAAATTCTCGGTTTTGTGTCCCGAATATAGCAGATTCCTGAAAATTATGATATTTACGGAACGCGGTTGCTGAAGTTTGGTTATTTTAGTTGTCACCAAAACAACCTCGCTCATTTTACGATTTTCTGATTTTTCTATCCCCTCCACTGCGGAAACATATACTGTGCATAAACCAACCTACTTTATCTATGCATAAAACGTGGTCAATCAAAGCGCGTTGCATCCACTAAAACCACATGGACGATGGTGGTTATCTTTAAAAGTGGTACAAAACAAAAAAAAAACTTAACATACTTGACATCAACCAAAGTGTCCCGTAAATTTTCTGAAATAATCGGCAATCGCTAATAACCGCAAATAAATCGCAACTAACCATTTGGTTACAATTTTATATTTACGGTACGCGCCCTAAAATTAGTACTTGCAACTCGTCTAAGTGTTATACGTCAAAATTATCAAATGTTACCGAATTTTTTTAGTATACATATAAACATATCTCCTTTTGTAATCATTAATATGAGCTTTAATATTTAAGTTTTAGAGGTTTATGGCAATATTTTTTTTTCAATCATATCAAAAAAAGATCTGCATTTTTATTTGAAAAAAGAAGGATGCATGTTTGTCTTGTATGTAATGTAATGTAAAATTTTTAATTTACAAGTATGTTTCGCTGGCTCATGAGGAGAGGGTAACAGTGTTGTCGTTTCGAATTTTTTTGTTGTACTAGCACTTTACAAGAAATTGTACTAGATTTGTTGAATTTTATAAAGTTTTCCCCGTGAATGCAAATGCGGGATTTTTAAACTAGAGTTACCGTGTAATGTCAATTTTTAATGTTCAATAATAGTTTTTACGAATGTTCAAACACTTTAAGAAAATAAGGTAACCTCAAGGTCCTGGATTCAAAAAAATCCTAAAACAAAACACCGTTGATTTTTTTAAAACATTAAAAGAAAAAATTAACATTTAGGCATCTATTAACATATTTTAAAACGTACTAGATTTGAAAAAGGCGTACTGACGTACCAAACAAGGCTTAAAATTTACTAGAAAAATACAATTGTGCTAAAATCGGCAACACTGGAAAGCAACTATCCTCATTACTTCCCCCAACCCCTTTCTTCCTTGTATACACATATTTATCTTTCTCAGGTACGTAAAGAGTGGATTTTCTATCCCGTTTTAATCACAAGCCACTCTAGAATGTGTAGCATCAACCAACAAATTTCTAAAGTCATAATTACGTCGTACTTCGCTACTTCTGATTTTTGTTGCAACCAACTAACCTTTAAGTTGTCTCTGTTCTAAGTTACCTGGTTTTGGTAGAAAATGCGTAGATACTTCTTACTACAACCACGTAGCTTCTAAAAACATAACTCAATCGTTCTTAAAATTGGAAAAGATGCACAAGCAAAATGAAAATTTATTCGAGTACATTTTACTTGAATACTTTTTCACGTCAAAAAAAAAAACGATCCTTAATGTGTCAGAGACCTAGTTTTTAAGGATGTTGCTTGCGGTCATACACAGAAGTAGACCTTCAAGAACGCTCCCTGAAACAGCTAGATTCTTTGGACCCCAGTAATTTTTTCAAATTGGAATTTTCCTATTGTTTCTTGATAATCTTTTAATTAGTAATCTTGCAATATTGGTTACGTACTTTTGGTAATTACGTTTACGGATTGTGTTTTTTATTGTACGCTTTTTGTAGATCTGAAACGTGAATAAGACAGAAGATATTATGCATTTGTGCGAGAAGTTTATTGCATTCGGACATCAGATGAATTAGGAACACAGCCATTGAAAATTTTCTATGGAAACGATGTTTTGAAAAATCTAAAAAAAAAAGTGTAACAAGAGTGTGGGCTTCAGTAAATAAAAAAGTATAAAAATCTATTTTCCTAGAAAACATTTATTTATAGTCATTTTTTTCGTTTAAATCCCCTTGTTTTTTTTTTAATTATTTCATCAAATAAGATAAAATATCTGTTACAATAGTACAAAATATATCCTAATAAATAAATAAATAATGTAACCACGTGAAAACACAATGTGTAAAATTCGATTTTAAAACCGGTATACTGAACAATCTTTTAGATTGTATGGAAGTACTTTTTTTTTACATTATACAATGCAACTTGAAAATGACCTAGAATTTAATTCGATACCCTGCTTAATTGAAAATTATCCGTAATTTGTCATTATCCAGTATCTTCGGTACAATCACAAAAACTTTTCAGAACATTTTCTTTTTTTTTTTTAAAGCAAGAACCACACACTATATAATACATATGGTGTGAGTTTGCGCATCACAGTTTTTTTTAAGTTTTTCTCATTTTATTTCATTCTATAAGAACTAATTGTTAAGTAAATACTACTAATTACTACCTCAATAAATAGCTATAGAAGTACAAAAAAAAAGCAAAACAAAATAAAGGTGAATGTCACGTGTTCAAAACGAAAATGTTTTGTCACGTCGTTAACTTTGAATATCGTTTAAAAATTAAATTAAAAAAATAATCGTATAAAAAATAATTGTCTTTTTTTTAAATTTAGTATGAGACGACGTTCTGTAGCAGATACATGCAGCCTGCGGAGAGTAGAGCAGCTACAGGCACCGTCACTACCCAAGCGTAAATTATATTCCTGAAAAAAAAAGGAAAAACAAATATTATATTCATTTATATTATAAATGATAGGGGTATCAGTCAACCAATGTTGTTTTAAAGAAAAGTTTGTGTTAAAATTTAAAATGTTTTAAACGCAATAAACGTTTTCGAGTGAAAACATTGTTGCTTCTAAATATAAGACTAATTCTCACCTAAACAATTTCCAATCGACTCCCTTCTTTGTCGAGGAGAAGTAACCAATAAATACAACAGATCCAACTTTGCAATGAGTCGTTGAGATTGGTAGCCCTATCTTGCTGGCGAATAATACTGTAAAAGCTGCCCCAATTTCAATCGTAAAGCCACTGTAAATAATAATAACAAATTTAAAAAAAGACGCATTCATTTTTAATTGCTTTGAAAACACAAAAATAGGTTTTCAAAAAAAAAATAATGCCGAAAATATGCTTTTCATTGTGATATTTATCAAATAATAGCAACTCACGTTGATGGGGTGATTTTCGTGAGATCCTCCCCTATCGTTTGTATGACTCTTCTGCCCCACAGCCAAAGACCAACAGATATTCCAACACCTCCATACAATAGTAAATAAATCGGGGTCAGTGATTTCTCGTGTACCGTACCATCTGTGTATATTAACCAAATTGCTATCAGTGGCCCTATTGCGTTGCTGTAATAGAAAAGTAAAATGAACTGGTGATCTACTTCACACAGGAATCGATTTTGCCTATATTAATTTTAGATACGCCTTCTTAAAAAAAAAGAAAAAAAATAAGTAAGTTTTTGTTTTAGTAATGATCAGTTATAAAAAAAAGTTTTTATTGTATATATAAGAATTTTAATGACAATTTCATAGTAATTGGATAGGTAATCTACTTTAATTTTTAATAAACATACTCTATGTTATGTTATATCTGCTTGAGAAAGTTAAAACGTCACTGACAGAATTTTAACATAAAAAATGAAGGAATCAAGCTCAAAATAGACGTTATTGTATTCAATTGTTCATATTTGAATTATTTGCTTATTCCATCAACTGGAAACGTCCCTAAAATCGAATTGCGGCCAAATCAGTGAAAGTTTCTGTCGAATTTTAATGACTGATTTAATTTGCCATCTTGGTCTCGCTTGATAGATGAAAACTTGCACTACTCAGATGTGACAAGTAACCCCAGTGAACCACATGCTAATTTTAAAAGGATTATATGAATTTCAATTTATTCCAAGTAGTAAATACGCTCAGGGAAGACATCTGATGAGTACGGCTGAATTATGGATGTAGATTTCGTTAGGTGCAAGATTAAGTGCGTACGAAAGGTATATATGGTGATGAAGTTCAAAAATAGACTTGTACTAGTTTTTTGCATAAATTTTAAGTAATGTGTAAAACCAAAGATTTATTTTCTCACAGATTTCGTAGACGAGTTTCAAGGTTTATATGAGTAATTTTTTTTTTATTTTTAAACGCAATGTATTGCTTGTCAGGCACCCTCACAAAGCCAAATCTCCGTCCTAATCATCATTACGGCTAAAGCCGTTACCGCAACTGACCAGAGCGAGATTCGAACCCACGTCCTCTCACACTAGTCGAGGGTTTTATTATTATTATTATTTGTAGTAGCAATGGCATTTGTGTAATGGAAAAAATGTTTAAATGTAAATTTAGAAAATAATAGCTTTTAAAGAAAACAAAAATATTTTCTTGTAATTTTTAAAATTGATTTCGATTATGTGGGATCTTAGGTCCATATTAAATAGTTTAAATAGGTAAAATAAATATTTCCTAATTATAATATGATATGGCGATTTTTATGTATTTACTGTGTTCTTGAATTAACGCGTACACAACGGTACAATGACATGCTTTCCTCAGGTGCTTAATCTGAATCAAATATGAATGGTTCACAAAAACTGAAGAAGCAATAGATTTTAATAAACAAACACATATAATTTACAAAATTGTTAAAACTGTGAAGGAGTGTATATTAGACAATCACAACAATGCATATAAAAAAGGATTTACTATCACAAATACAGCAGTAATACACAAAATGTCAACTCTACTAGGAAATCGAGGATTTTTTGGCACATCCATGCATCTAAATTTTATATATATACATATACTGTTTCTTTCTTTTTCTTCAATGTTTGTTTGTTTCTGTCTTACTGTATTTACATCTTTGTGTTATCTATATTTATATATATTTTTTTGACATTTGTAGAAACTTCTACAAACAATTTATTTCGACTTTTCTGTAATGGTGTTATTGCAAATATACGTAATTATTATTATTATTACTGCTTTGGCAAAACATGTACTAAATAATAACCATAACTTCAATTTTAATAAAACCGAAATTTTAGATATAGAAAATAATTATTATAAAAGACTGTTTAAAGAAATGTGGCATATAAAAAACAATAAAAAATCAATTAACGATAAAAAACGACATAAATAATAACCCAACTCAAATTTATAATAATCTAATAATAGTAAATTCTAAGGAAAAAGGAAAAGCCAATCGAGTCGTCGCACACCTTATGTTATAATAAGTTTTAAGGTCGAAAATAGCATACTGGTAGAATAAAAACTATTTGATTTTTGCGAATGCAGAGTGGAAAACAAACTTCGTACGTCCTCTCATATTATTATATATTTGTTTGTTGACCACGTTAATGTACTGTCGTTATTTACAAATGATTTATGTTTAAATGTTAGTTAAGTAATAAACTTAAACGTTTTGACAACACCGCTAAGGTGGAAAAAATAAGAAAATGGAAATAACTATTGTAAGTTTAATCTTTTTATATTACTTCATATTAAATAAGAAATTTTAAATCAAACATTAAATTTATGCATTGTAGGACAAAAAATATAATTTGAAAAAGGAAAAAATAACATTTCCGAAACGTAAAACGCCTTTATAATTTATACAAAAACCGGCACAACCAAGAAGGAAAGAAAGTGTAATGAAACAAAAACCGGTTAAATAATTTCAAGAAGTTTTGAATTAAACAAATGCAATAATCATCAAGAAAACTAAAAATTGATGGAACAGATCATCTAAAAATTTAAAGTTAATTGCATAGCCCTGAGGGCGAACAGTGTAATATCGTTGAAGAACATTTTGGCAACTCTGACTTATTTCTATATCAAAGCGAATTTTTTGAGGATGGCATTTCGTTAATAACAATTAAAACAACAATAAAAATACTCGTAAATGCGTTTTTAAAGATAGTTTGGAATATTGAATAAGCATCATTTTAATGCACTAATCAAAAGACAAATTATATTAAATACCGGTAAATACTACTTGATATAAGATTTAGTATATTAAACCATAAAATATATTAATTAAATAAATATACGATATAAATGATAAATATAATAGTACCATCATGCGCCACAACACTCGAAGTATGAAGGTGAAACAACAAAATTCTTTAAACTTCTCCGAATGAATGATAAATCATGCAAGGAAAACTTAAATAGATTGGACACCTGCAAGAGGTATTCAAATAATTTTAACGGTGTGCGCCTTATTTCTCATAACATAGCGTTGTATTTGATAAATGTAAGTTTCAAATGAAATAAATGATTCAGGGATAAAACAATGTCTATTTTAATATACTATAAGTGCACGATTGATGGTTTTATCCGAACATTTATTCTGGCTCTTTTTAAAGTACTTTAAATAAAATTGAGCAGGTTAGGGATTTAGGGATTTGATACAACCATCTGAATGGAAAATACATGTTATGTATCATCAATCGTGAATGAGATTTATTATTTTTTTTAGTCGAGTGCTTGATTAACGATTTGTTTTTATTGTTACCTCCAACAATATATTGCATACCGAGTGAATGCATATATACTGGTGATGGGTTAAGTAAAGAGCGAAAGAACGGCTAGATGATTTTTGTTTCTTAAAGAAAGGAAAAGAGTATATGCATTCTATTGTACTTGTTTAGAACAGGATTATATACATTTTTTTTGTCCTAACCCGACTCCGTAGTTTAGTTTTGTTACGTCCCCATATTTAGATTTAGGTTCCTTCAGTTCTAAGAAGTTAATAGTGAAGACATCTTTCCTTTTCCGATTCTTTCTTTATTTCTGTCAGACACCCTCTTCATATTGTAATTACGACCACTAGAGTTCCTTTGTAACCACACGCCAATTACTTTGTAACCCCACCAAGGGAAAATGGTCAGTGTAACAAGGGACTACTAGTTCAAAACCATATTGTAATAAGCAGTTCTGTTCCGACATTTCAAGCGCCAATACATTTGTAAATATCTTACTATGTAAATATACGAAATTACAAAACAAAAAAAAGGGTTTCGTGTGTTTTGTTATTTAAAAACATCAACGTAGAAGTGACAAATCCAGCACAAACGCATTCACAAAAATCTACAGTACTAAAGCAATTTTTGATTTGTATCTTTATTTTACACATCAATATAAAATATAGCAAATCCTCCTTTTCCTTGGCACATTTCTTAATAAACTGCGTTATGGGTGGGTAACCATTAATTTAATTAATTATTTATTAATTGACTATTACACATCTGCCTGGGCAGAAACTATTTATGATATAGCAATTTTATAAAAGTAATTTTGCGAAAATAATCATAGATTTCATTTAACTCTTCCTGGAACTTTATCCCTAATAGGCTATTGGGCAATTACTTATCCTTGATGACAAGAGCTGATTTTAAATGCGAATATTTTTCAATATTTCGGACGACCATAATGAAATGGTCGTTTGATGAATAAAAGTTTAATAATATACCCTTGGACAGGTTAACCAAGTGCACACTATATGTTATATATCATCGTTGAAGTAGACACTTAATTTGTATGAAAAATTCGTAATAATTACCTTACATCATTACCACCATGTGCGAAGCTGCCAAACATTGCCGTTAAAATCTGGAGAAAGCTGAATAATTTCGCGATCTTCGGATTATCCTCCATGTCTGCAGCGCCCTCTTTCATGTCTATCGTGCAATTATCTTCGGGCATCTTGGCTAAGCTCGTATTGGTGATCAGAGGTACCGCGCTAGAATTCGCCGGAAGCGGTGGATTGATCATATTGACTGTCATGGCGCTCTCGGCCACCTTCAGATTGTCAGCAGGTCTCCAAGGCCGGCGCGTAACCGTTCTTTTTATCGTAGCCGTGAACGAAAATGTACTTGGTGGCGTTGTCCTTGTCATCCATCGGATGCATCTCGTTGTTCTCGGAGATGACGGTCAATTGACGTTCGCTCAACTGGGAGTTCCTGTTCGACCTGTTCTTAGGGCTACCTTCTGGCGATGTATCTGAAACGCCGGCTTTAACTTAACGAAAGGAGAAATGATTTTTGTGTGAAACTCCTTCGGAAGAAGTACGTCAATACCAAAGACCATCGTCTTTTTTTCAAATGTAATAGATTTTTTTTTTATTCAAGTGAAGAAATATAAGCCAAAAATATTTTATTATTCTCAAATTGTTTCACAGGACTTCTTTATGTGAGGCAAAATCAGGCGAAATGTAAACAAAACTATTTTTTTCCGATACTAAATGCAGTTTAATTTTCGGAACAGCACTATTATAAATATTTAGTTCAATATCGACTATAATTTAGATCTATTATTAATATTCTAGAATATCACTGAAATTTCACCGGAATTAGAAATTTAAAGACGCATTTTCCCCTCTAACACGGAATGAGTCTTTTAAAAATAAGCATGCGCTAATAGTCCGCGTATTCATTAACTTATATATCACACGGGCAAATCTTTTGGCAAAGCATCAGAGGTGAAAGAAATTGGAAATTGGACAAAGTGCAAATGATGTCAAAATATATACAGATGAAAAAAGTGTTAATCACTTCTACTTTAAATATTAAAACCATAAAAATTAAGATATAAGGCAAGTATGAGCAACCTTTGACACGTTGTGGGCCAAACTTTAGTGTGCAAATACGTTCGCGGGCCGCGTTTAAAAGTAGTGTTCATAATTTTTAGCGATAGATATCAGACATGAAATAATATGACAATGTTATTATAATGTAATTTATTAAAATAAAATTTGGAGTGAGTATGAGTAAGTAGTGTAATATTTTTTTTTTAATTGGGTTTTTCAAAATGTCTCGCGGGCCGATATGATAAATAAGATATAAGGGGTGCCGCGAGTATGTTTTTAGGTCCTATATCATTCGTAATATACACATTTTAAAGAATTTAATATTTCACCTACCTGATGATTCTCCTATGTTAAAATTGACGTTATTCTCGTCGGGTATCTCCATCAATTTCTTCCTCTGCCAAGGGACGACGATAAATTGAACCAGCAGCACGGTTACCACGCCTATCCCGCCGCAAATGGCGAAAACTAACCACAGAGGCATATTTTCCATGTACAGCAATTTCGGACCGTCGTGGGCTATAGAAAACACGTTGACAACTACGGCAAAACCGTAAAATATCGGCAAACTGATGAGACCGGCGCGAATGGGATCCTTCCTCTTCAAGATGCATTGCTGTATGATCCAATAGATTGCCAGTGATGTTAAGCCGCTAAGTACCGGAGAGGCGAACCAAGAACCGACTAATGAGAGGGAAAAAATATTAGAAAGATGAAAAACGTGTTTGTTTGTTGAACGTACTTATTGTAAATAGAGTTTTCCAATGTAGACCTTGAGTGCCTCTGGCGACGAGACTGAAACCGATAGTTGACCCGACTATGCTGTGCGTACCGGAAACTGGTAGTTTGAAGAACGTGGCTACCAACAACCAAATCGCGCTGGAAGTTAAAGCGCTCAGGTAGCCCAACATCAACTCCTGCTCCGAATTTTCGTACATTAAAGGGTCCAGAATGCCTTTTCGCATCGTATCTGATACTTTATAACCTGAAGATAAAAAGCGTGACGTTAATCAAGTTTGAATTTTGGATTGGATAAAGCAATAAATCTCCATAATGTAGAAAATACTTTTCGGCCATCCCTCGTATGTTTACAAATGTTTTAGAACAATCGCAATGAAAACGTTAAAAACGAGAATTTAAAATCCTTAAAATCGACATTAAAAAAAAAAACCGATTAACATAAAAAAATGCATTTCAATATATCAATTTAAATGTCTTTTCGTTAATTGCTCTTTTATTATCCGATATAACCCGAACAATTCAAACCTGACGATAAAACGAAAGCTATTTTTAAAGTAAAACGTGAATATCGCGTGCAAACGTTACAATTTTAGTTGCAGGAGGTCATGATCAAGCCAAGAAGAAAAATAGTTTCCATGCGACTCTCACGGCCCAATTTTTTTTTTATTTTTACATAAAAAAGAATTGTTTATTTCTAAAGCAGATTTACGTTCTTATATTCACATAGATTTAACACGTAATAAAATAAATGATGCCAAAAATAATCATGTTTCTTTTTTTTGCCAAGGTTAACATGTAATCCGTTTCATTTTTGATATGATAGCGTAACAACACGTGCGCAAAGAAATGCAGCATTAACAAACAAATTTTATGCTTTTGAATGCATAACAAAAATTTTTTTTATATTACCATTAATATTTTCATTATAATATAAAGAATATTAAATTTAATAACATATTTGATTGATAGGTAGTATTAACAGCTTATCAGGAGATAAAACACATGAAAATACGTAATTTGCAGTAATATCATGCTTTTCAGGGATCGAGTGACATTTTCCCAGAATTAACATGTCTCTTTTTCGTACTAATTAAACAAGTTGTTGAGCGTATGTTGTTCGCACAGTTGTAAATTGAATAGAATCACTTGTAATATTAACAAAAAAGAAAATACTTGCGCTCTTTTAAGCCGAACAAAAATAAAATCCAAGGATTTTTGATACGGAAATCTATTAATAGCCAATAAGTAAGGTTGTCGGATATGATAATTCAATGAAACAGATGAAATATTTAAGGGTAAAGACGTTTAAATCAAATATGTATGTTGTCGTCAGCAAATTTTTGGCAGTACCAGGAAAGCAAAATTCGGAGTGTTTCATTTACTTCTATTTATATACATTTCAATCCAGAATATTTAGTAATATCATTACGGCGAAAAATAAAGTATCTTTCTTAGTAATAGCAACATTATACTAAAAATACAAGAAAGTAACACTCCAGATCGTCTGAAATGAGAAAGAAGTACGGCATCATCTCATGGATTCCGTACATCCTGCTCGTTTTTCTTTGCTTACACTGTTGCCAAATTTATTGTAGAAAATTTAGATCTACAGTGTTTATTTATCCCACTAACATTTAGACGACAAATGTCACTTTGAAAATTGTGCAGCAATATATGAACATAACCTAATCATTTTTAAGGGACCTTTAAAAAGGCGTGAATCAATAGATGGCGCCGTCAGTTAAATTTACAAACAACATAAATCATTTGTAACTTGTTGAAATATATTTAAATCTATACGAACGATTGCAGACATGTTGTTCTAGGCAACAAAGGGGATTTGAGTTCTCAATTTTATTTAATAAAGCGTACAAATCGAGATGTAAGTGCTATAAAAAATATATCTTTTGTTGTAAGTTTTAAACAATTTAAAACCTAAGTAGTAACGTAAGGTCCTGCTGAATACGTTTATTAATTATCAATAATAACGACGGAGTGTTAAATTATTTTTATATAATATTATTTATAATCTGTAACCGCCGTGTTCAGCTATAACCTAGCATAGATTGTGGCGAATTGTCTTGACAGCCCATATTACAGTTTCCTTTGTTGTTGAATCTTTGAAATAAGTGTATAAGCAAAGGTTGTTTCCACTGTTGTCAGATTCTTTACTTACTTGGCTTAGTGGAATACGGTTTTGTGTCGTATATGGAATTAAAAAATAAATATTACTTAAAACATGTTTCCTTTCAGCAACCTATGTGTTTCTATTATGTAATCCGCTGTACTGTGCTACATTGACAGCAAATGTAGAATTTAAGGCGACATCTTTTGGAATAATATTGCATAGATTTGTCCTACGTGACGTTTGTCCGCATTTTTCTGGCCACCAAAGTATTTAGAAATGTGTTTTGAATCGTATGGTTTATATGTCACATATTTTGACAGTAAACAAACATTGATTATTAGTTTTATGATGATTTCATTTCTTGTTTTCTTTTCGATATAGATTTTTTCCTTAATTAAAGATAATTAGACTGTATTTTAATTTACGTGGTAGTGATTTTAATTTTAAATATTTGCGCACGACGAACAAAACAAAATTGTAGAAAGTCATCAAAAACTTTTCCTAAAACTCTACTACAAACAAGTTAGTGACGCTACCTAGTTTTTCTATACTTTTGATGTTAGCCAACAATTCTGGAAAAACACAATAATACGGAAAATATATTTATATGGATCAAAAACAGATAATAAGAAATAAATAATATTACCTATTTTCTGTTTTTGGGCTGATCAATTTATAGCTAATTCGATTGTAAATGCAAAATTAGTTAATATCGTTATCTATGTTTTAAAAAATGGAATAGTATTTTCTGTTAGCGCGCAAAACTTGATTAGATGTGGTAAACAAATTTCTTGTTGTTTTGCTTGTTATCATAATACTTTTATGACACTTATTTTGCGATGTAAAATCGATATTTTTCCAGCTTTCTTCTTAAATGCGCGCCTAAAAACCTATTGTAAAATATTTTATGCAAAACTGGTTGCCTCAAAACGCAATTAACTTGTTTCCTTGTAATCCCAATATTGATTATAAATACACTTGCATCAACTTGTGAAATTCGACAACATCCCTTGATAGATGAACTTTGCAAGGTAAACCGCTCATTAGTCCTTAACATAATACAAGCGGGTGTAAATTAATAAGTAAATAAACTTTCGAAGTGCGAATAATCACAACCAAACATGTAACTACACGCCCTGGCTTAAAATAAACCGAAAATCCTTGAATTCACCGCATTTCCGAATGTGACAATGCAATTCATAGCGTATAAGGTCAACTGAACCAATGGATTCAGTTTTGTCTCTCAGCAAAATATGACACATACACACACACAAAATAAAATTATTGTTTAGTTAACGTTACGTCAAACTACAAATTTCTGGGTATTCAAAATGAAATCAACATTTTAATTTTACTCCACGTCTTACTATATAAATTATGAATATGAAATTTTAGGAAATTTGGATGATTGATCTCAGGCAGAAGTCGCGCAATTTGCGATTATTTTTGATTCCTTAAATATTATTTTTAAGAATGGTGTAAATAATCAATCTGGGAGGAAATAAAAAAGCGATTGATATACGAGATTTTTGTTGTTATTTGTAATTAAAGCATATATTATGATGCAATCTTCTCAATGGATAGGATTTTCATTATACCAGTGTTGTTTATTAAATTTTAGCAAGTTGCAGCAAAAAACAAAAATGATTACGAAAATATTACGCAATTTTTAGGTATCAGTGATAATTTTGAAACGTAATATACAGATCTCATGAGATTCTTTTGTGAGAGAAAAATTGTATTTGCAGTGCTAACCCTCCTAATTTTTAAACACGTCATTTTAAAAATCGTAGCAACACTAAGCGATCATTACCTAACTTAAAAGGAGGCAATGTAGATAAGAACCCTAGTAAACCAAATTCAAATTTCCCGCAATTATTTTTAGTAACTTCAACATTAAAGCATGAAATTACCTAGGATTTTGTATTAGATTAATAGTTATTTGTATACCTTTAAGTTGAAGTTACTAAATATAATTGCGGGAAATTTGAATTTGGTTTACTGGGACAGATATGGAGCATTTTTAAATTCATGGATGAACTCCATTGATTCTACTTCATCACTGTCAAATTGAAGTACTAAAGATAAGACAATGGATTTATCTATGAATTTGAAAACTCCCCAATAATACAGCAATTTAAGGCAATAAATATAAATTCTAGCAAAGAAAGAACACTGTAAAAAACAGAAAAAAAAATACATTTAAGTAAGCTTCTTTGAGAAAAAATGGGTTAATGCCATAACTGTTTTTTTTAAGGGTAAAGTAAAATTCTTAACACAATAGTTCTTGTTTCTCCTTTTATTCTAGCTGTAGAAAAAAAGAGAAGATAATAAAATTACAACATATTAGTGCAGAGTTAATGTGTATATAAGTTACGAAAAAGTAATGTCACTAACAAGAAACTCATGCTAGACATTGCTAGAAAAACCTTTAAACCTCAAGTATGTAATATCTAATGACTTTCTTGTACTTTTCAAAACTGAAATACATATTATCTACAAATTTTTATTAGCTTCATCTTTTTCTCTTACCCTACAGCCAGAACGAAAGAAGAAACAACTCAGTGTCGCCATTGAGATATTTAGATTTTAAATTTATAATTTTTTGAATTGAAGCTCAGATCAATTAAATAGAAGGTAAATCGAAGCTCAGATATTATGAAAATTAAATGTTTTTTTTTTATTTTATTCATACGTGTAGTATAATACAATAACTAAGTTGCTATTTTTCATATAATTTGTTTATTGTTTTGAGTACAGAGGTAAAATTGAGGAGTAAAAATTAAGTAAATTCTACTAAAGAAACAAATAAAATTGCAAATTAATAAAAAATAAAATCTCTACAGATTATAAAACATTGCATAACTGAAATCTACGATAGTTAAAATTTGTTCACGCCTGTACTCTTTCCATTTCGGTAAGATGTGAGACTTCAGCTGTGTAAGTACTTTGTAAGTACATATTTACATGTGGTGATAAATGCTTAATCTTGATTATAGTGTTGAAATTATCTAATCCAAAGTTTTATGATCGGAAAAAAGAAATAAAAAACGATTACTATTAATGTCTAAAAATCCCAAATATAAAAAACTTTTATATACCATTTACGTCCATTTTGTGGAAGAATATAAAACTATAATCTAAAATTCCTTGAATATCTCGCCTTCATTTTTAAACGTATTTTATATTAGTCGATAATTCAAAGAATTGAAAAAATTCCCACAAAAACAACTCTTATCAAATGCGCGGTTTAGGATTTTTTAGGTATAGCGAGTATAAAAACTTACAAACATTACTGGAATATAACTGCTCGAGAAAGTTTATTAAAACACTTTCTGTTGTTGAAACATATTGCAGAAACAGCATTTAATGTCGAAATGCATATCTTTGAAATTAATACTGGAATATAAGATTGGTATCATATTACCTGCTTTAAGAATTGTTTATTCAACAAAGATTATTAAAATTAGATTGATAAGCGTTAATTGCATTTCGTAAATATTTTCAATTATATTGCTATATAATTAAATCTGGTATGAACTATATTTATATTATTAATCTACATACAGATACTGCTAATTTTTTGGGTTTCTACAGTGGAGTTTATATTTAAAAAAGTTACCATGTTTATTTAGGTAAAGTGCACAATAATTATTGCTCTCCCAATTTTCGAATTGACAATCAACAATGTCAAATACAGTAGCACAGGCTGGCCACCATAATTTCTAGGCAAAAAAGTTAGCAAAGTTGTAAATGATAAAAACATATATTTTATATAAATTTGAGGGAATAAACGAGGATGCCAGTTGAACAGCACATGACATAAAGCCAAAAGTATTTTTGCTACTTTGGTTGCACAATATTTTTTTTTCCATTTAAAGATATAATTTATAGAGAAAGAAAAGAAATCTCTTATATGTGGAGAGTTATTAATTCATGTGAACACTTAACATTCACATATTCTCAAAAAAATCTCTTTTACCTACCTATTAATACTGATCCAGCAATTTCAAAAATAGTAGCCAAAATGCAAGCCTGTGTAATCGTAAGCACCTTAGAACCGACACTGGTCCCGAAAGAGTTTGCAACATCATTGGCCCCAATACCGAACGCTAAGGTAAAGGCTATGATGAATGCTAAGATGATAATCCACAATACGGTCGCTGAATAGGGTTCCATCATTTTGAATATGGACACGACGATTAGTTTTTCTCAAGTTGGAAAAGGAAAACGGGTAGGTAACAAATTATAAACGGTTTTTAACTATTGTACGGTGAGGTGATGGAATATTGTGTTGTTATTGACCGTGGAAATCCATATTGACAACTATTGGCCTAAAACAAAAGATAAATAATAGTGTTTGGAATATGGAAATGTGGTTTGATGCAAATAATTAAATAAAAAATTAAATATTACCTAATACCGAAATGATTTATACATTTTATATATAATTTTGAAAAAATTATACTGGTATTTCTGTATCCTTTTTAATATCAACACATGCAACACATTCGTGCCGGTTAATGCAGAAGATATTCGACACACGCGTTCTATTTTCGCTACAAGAACATTTTGAAAAAATATATTTTTCAAACACGAGATTTAAAATAGAAACACTACATTTCGTACAAATTTTGACACGTATTGCAACACCAGCAAGCGCATTTAAACAACGCAAATCCATCGATTGCAAGCAAAATTACAGGTGCTAATTCGAGCGCGAAATCGATTACCGGGAAAATATTGATCAGTAAAAGATTACGTACCAAGTTACAGTTGAGCACTTTAAATTTAGCACAATATCATATTGAACCGGAATAAAGTGAATATTTAATTAGAGTCTTCGACAACTCCAATGGGAACTTCTTCTCTTCTTCACAGAAAAAGCGCACGTGGCCAGTCGATGCCGGCTGTTTCAACACTGGATGTGCGAAAATCGCCTACTACTACAAGCGCTGCGCGTACTCTCTATCGATTTGGCGCGACGTTGCTCCCTTAATTCATTTTTATACCTATTTCATCTACACACATTGCGCAGATGACACTGTGCACGTGCAGTTTCATGATGATGCGAGATATGAACGTTACATTTCCACATGAAAAATACGTTGATTACTTTATACTTATCCGAATCAATTCGTTTTTTTTTTATCACGCTGTCGCTGAAAAAGAGTCACGCGTCCGCCATGTTGGGGAGGAAGGAAGAAGGTCGCCGGTAGCCGAGAAGAATTGGCAACGTGATGCGCACATTTTTTCACGAGTTCAACGGTTTTTTTTCCTTTTTTTCACGAGAGCGATTTGGTTGAAACATTGGAAGCGATGGGTGGTGATGCCAATATTATTCTAAAACTTTTAATTTATACATATATTCATCTAAACAGGGCACCGTGTGTTCAAAATCTACCTGCTAGGGGCGGGGGAGTGCAGACAAACATAATAAGAAACGTCATACGAAATTAACAAATACGAAAGCATTTTTTGTAAATTTGCAGATGAAAATAATGCTTTATTGTGTTTATTTCTTACTTATGAGAAATCTAGAACTAAATACATTTAGAAAAATGACTCAAATGTATAGAATTCATTTGCTTGCTGGATGCAATTAATATTAATACAATTAACTAGAGCAATGTTATGCATTTTGAATTAATGAATAAGCCGAAGGTACATGCTTATGAATACCTTATTTGGACTTTGGACGACATTTTTAATGTAAGAAACGATACTAATAAATAACACGGATTTTCAGAAATTTAAAAAAGTCTGAGGTTTGTTTTTAATAATATTTATATTACCTTTAAAATGATAAACCTTTTTTACAACAGCTACGAAATTTCCTATTTTTTACTGTAATCGCAAACTTATGGAAGATTAGAAACGGAAGTTTAAAAAACAATAAAAGAAGACAAAAAATACCATTTTTTAAAACCTCTGTGTAGTTGATACCTATAAAAACTACAAGATGATATATATACTTTATTGAACCTTTAATTTTATTCTTCCCTCAAATAACATTTTCAACGGAAAACGGAAGTAATAAAAAATATATTTCTTTGATATTTCATTAATTAAAGAAAACACTAAAGTATTCAAACTGGAATTTTAAAAACACCCCTGATAGCCACATTTAAATTTCCCGTCACAATTTTTGGTGAATTCAACGTAAAGGCATTAAAATAACTATTAATATAGCACAAAATGGTAGGTAATTTTATGTTTTAACGTTGATGTTATTACGAATAATTGCGGGAAATTTAAATTTGGCTATTAGGGACGCATTCATCAGAAAGATATTTTAATTTTCATTCAACTGTACATCTTATTTTGAGATACATTTTATTAGAAAAATTGTATTGGAACTTTCCTTCTTTTATCAGATTCAATTTCATTAGAAGTTGTCTTATTTGAAGTACCTGTTCATACGTATCCGTTTTACTCTTATAACTATAATACTATATAATTCGAATTTACAAGTATCATAGCAGAGTTTGATAAGACATTTATTTAACCTTTTAATTCTCATGAATAACGTAGTAAACAGTATTATTCTGGATGTCTGATATAAAGTGGACATGACGTAAGCAGTTCCGGAAAATCAAACGTTATAAAAAGCACGTTTTGCTGTAAATTTAAAGAGGCCTTGCAAAGGTATATTATAATATTATAAATATAGGTTCTTATAATAAATAGTATCGTTTATCAATGCGTTACGAATGACAAAACTGTTTGCGGTTATGAGTTCAATACTTATTGTTGCTAAAAAGAAATCAAACGCATGCATCTAAACATTTGAATAGTCACGCAATCGTACGAGGAAGTTGTCCCAACCGTTCATCAGGACAAGATAAATTATTAACAATTACTTCACTATCAGCAGTCGAAGGCATGATAATTTTGCCTAAGTGATATTCCAGTATGTTCTTAGGTAATGGAACGATAGGCATTGTCCCTTAGTTACTCTTAAATCCGCCCGAGAAATAGAAATATAGCAGTTTGTAGACATCGTTCTGTTTACTGAGAGCATACCGGTATATTTAAGACATATTCGGA
Organism: Protaetia brevitarsis; assembly: GCA_004143645.1. Taxonomy (NCBI): domain Eukaryota; kingdom Metazoa; phylum Arthropoda; class Insecta; order Coleoptera; family Scarabaeidae; genus Protaetia; species Protaetia brevitarsis. Next base: position 46,690 of record RXPK01004290.1, read on the forward strand.
AAAATGACAATAGCACTAATGTCGTTTTTATCTAAATTTTAGGGAAACCTTGAGATTTATGACTGGGTACAAATTGTTTGATTTTTTGGTCGCTAGATTTTTAATCGTTTGTGGTATCTGCAACGTTATTTACGTACTTCAATTTAAGATGGTATAATAATTTTATTAGATTGTATTAAAGATTAAAGATTAAAATTGCTCGTAAAGTCATGATGAAAATTGATTGATTTTGTGTAATGTAACTTGCTTACAAAGTTATGAAATTGGCCAATGTTATCGTTAGATAAAAACATAATGCCTTTTAACATTTTATATCTATAAACATAATTAGGAGTTATTTAGCATTAGTTTCACATGCATCACAACGATTCACTGATTTTATAGTATATTAAAAAAAAAAAACTAGTCTTGTAATAGACGTCTTAAAACACTAACTGTTAAAAGACAACTTTTTTTTAATATATGAGAGCTTTTAGTATCTTAACGCGTTTTCGCTATTTCCTGTAATCAGCCCTTACAATGTCTTTCTTAATCAGTGACAATATTGAGTGGTGGAATCAATCTACGGCCAGCTATCCCATTTTTTACTTAAAACACTATTATTATGATGTATTTTTCAGGAATAACTCCCTTGTTATATTTATTATTTCATTTTCATACTTTCTACACTAATTTTGATTTGAAATACTAAAGTTATTAATTTGCGATGACATCCTAGAGTAATATTAGTACTTTATTACTATAATTCTTGAGCCCAATTTTTATTGCGGGGAAGTGTTAAATCGAAGTTCGTATGCAACGATTCTCTACATATGTTTCTACTTTCAATAGTCGATCTTTGACGATCGTCTACGTCTTACTAACACGCTTGCCTACCAGCGTTCCCTATCTTTCGTATACGAATTACCGGACTTTGATGAAAAAATTACCGTATTTGTAACAATTTTACCGTACAATTCAAAAAGTTGTATACCTAACATTTAAACTTAAACTTAAAGATGAACTTCTATGAACTGGTTAATCTCGTTAGAGTTAGAATCAGATATTTTATTGTTTTTCATTTTCATAGATTTTAGATGTTTTTTTTATTTATTGTTGACAATTTGGTGACAAATTTAGCATTAGAAAATGCACATAATTTGAAATTTATTTCAACCATTGATGGAAGAATCGATAAATTCTGGTAATTGAAATCAAGAATTTTTGCAATTTTAGAAATAAAGAGACAGATTTATTTAAAAAAAAAATATTTTCATTTTTAGAGGTGCTTGGACTATCACTATCATCATGTAGCATTTTTTAAACGCGCTTTCTTGCATAAGAAGGCATGTGCTATGACACAAAACGTGCAGCCGATGAATTGATAAACCTACATCACTGACGTCATTGGGGGAAATCCATAATCTTAGTAAGGAAATAAAATAACTAACCAAGTGTCCGAGAGAGCACTCCTATTTGAAAATTGAATCTTTATTGGAAAAAAAATCCTTTTTTCCTTGAAGTATAAAATGCTAGCCTTAGACTTCCCTACACCTTACATATAATTATCGGTATTTCTACAAAAAATAAAAGCTAATTAATCTGTAATTTGCAATGGTGAAGCCATAGCCCCGTGGCTCTTTAAGAAGGGCCGCACCTGCTCTTAATAAAAGAAAAGGATTTTAACAATATCGGGAATTATATGGTCGTTGGTACTGTCTGTAAATTTCAATTTTTAAATCATTCGATTAAATAACAAATTAACATTTTTCATTCATGGGTTAGCAATTAAATTAATTTCATACAGATGAATTTTGGAGATACTTATATCACGCACTCCATCTGAAATACGACAAATTGCCGAAATAAGCAAATTTAAAAATGTATTTCCGGCGAAGTCTTATTCACACTATGAGGAACATTGTTTTAACGTTGAAGTAAAGGTAAATATTTCTTGTATGTATTACTTAAGGTGCGTATTCATTTGAGTAAATTTGTTCCCACGAACGATTTACGCGCAAAAATGCTCAAGTGTATACGTAGCGAAGTAGTATGTGAACAGATATTTGTGGGCATAAAATATACGTTAAAAAAGTTTTCTCGAACGAACATATGTACGCGTAAATTGTTTGCGCACAGATTTTTGCGGAAAATTGCTCAAATGAATACGCACCTTTACATACTCCGAAACGCTGCGTGGAAATTATAAATTCTAATAATAATAATAATAATAATAACTCAGCACTATAGGCCTTGAAGGCCCTCTTGGCTTAGACTGCGGGAACACACCGAGCCACTGAGAAGTGCTGTCCGAACGGTCACCCACCAACAACCGGTACCGCATACTGCTGCTTGACTTTCAAGATTGGCAATGATGCACCCTTTCTTCTCAGCCATACTGCCGAGAAGTCCTAATAATAACTAGTGAAAAAAAATATTTAGCCCAGCGTAAATCACGGTTTTGCGAATGCCCAAGATTTCTAAGTAGAGGACAGTATGAAACTACACCTAAAGAATAAAATGCCTTCCGTCAACCAACACCCTTTTGTTGGAAAAATATTATTGCATTAACAACATTTTTAATCAAATTGAACAAAATACAAGGTTAAAATAACTGAAAAAACATGTTGACAATATTTTGTTGGTTCAACAGTTGTTTGCTGTTAGGGGTATCACCAACAATATATTTTGTTATTTTAGCTACATCGAAATTGTTAGAACACTTCACAGTAGTATATTTTGAAAAACATTGTTAATTACTTTAACACAATTCATTCTATTGATATAACTGTATTAGATGTTCCGTAATGTTTGTTGCGTTAACAAAAATTTTAGTTAATCTAGCAAGAATACCGTATAATGAAGGCAATCATATCGTTTTATTAATTTAACAAAGCCAATGGGTTCATGTGTATCAGTTTTCTTCCACATAGTAGCAAATACGTTAAATATAGGTAGGTATGTAACTAACAGCTTCTTGCGGGTTTCGCCGTGTGTCAAAACTTTCGCGGACACACGGCGAAACCCGCAAGAAGCTGTTAGTTATAGTCACACCGGCCGTGAAAGCCTACGCAGTGTTATAGGTAGGTATGTATTTCAGAAATCGCAGTGAAGGTGGCGTTCCTTCCATTTCATACCAGTAAATGACACATAAGGGTCATAAAGCACAACATTCAGAGTTAATAAAATATTAATCAAGTGCATTTACCAGTCATATATTCAATAGGAGTTGCGACCGTTAAAGCAGCGATTGGTGGCGTGCAATGGCAGTGATGTCAGTAAAACTGCCATTTTTTTGGGGTTTCAAATATATCCCACCTTAACAGATATTTTATGCTTTATGTTGTGAATGAGATGATAAATGTACAATACTAAGATACTTGAATATTTCCCCTTTGCAAAGCGAATCATAAAATATTATTAACTAAAAAGCAATTCTGTTTTGACTCAACCTAATTTTCTTGTTTAACGCAGCAAAAATTGTTAATTTGACATAACAGATAACATTCCCCTAATTTAACTTAAAATGTGTATTTAACCTAGCAACTTCTGCTTTTTATTTTAATGAATTCTTTTGGTTAATTTAACATGAAATAGTTGTGTATTTTACCCGAACACTTATTGCCCTAACAATATTCAATGTTTAAAATAAAATTATCTCGATTGTTAAACAATGGTTAAAATATTATCAAATCTACACAATTATTTTAACATTCACATTTTGTTACTTTAACAATGATTTTTGTTTGACTGTATCTAACCCAAATTTCATAGTTAAATGCTCCGTTTTTTGTTAGATTAACACATGTCCTTCTTTACGTGTACACCTCAACGATTGCTTAATGGATGGGATGAATTGAATCTGGATGTGGGTCCATAAGTTTCGAATGAAAAGTTCTCACTTTGTAATTCTTTTTTTTTTAGCCTAGTTAGACCAAAAATCAAGGAGGAACGTGCATATAATTCAGTGCAGAATTCCTCCCAGTCAATTTAGTAATTACTCCACGATTCCTCGCACTCCTAATATCATTCGCTAGGTTACATATGTTCAAGATTTCGAGATAAGCAATTATCTCATCGGATGTATGCGATGTCTATTCATTTCGCTCCGTATCACTTGTGTTACAAAAAAAAAAAACGTTTCAAGAAATTGATATCCTCCGTTTGACGAGCGAAAAATTATCGACTTCAAAATAGTTTTAAAGAAAAGATTAAACTTTTTTTCTCTTTTACAGAGAATAATTCTGTTTTGTAATTGATATTATTTTGAATTTGTATGGTTGTTTAATAGTTGGTAATTGCTAGAACAATACTTTGAAGATGTTTACTTCAAGATCTGTTTTCAAGCAAAATGAGGAAAATATATTATTCCAAATTCGAATAGCCATAAAACGTATTTGTCTCTGCCTTACGAGGAATATGACGTATGCTATTCAAGTGGATACATTTTTCTGTTTTTATCATCAATTAATTTGCGGTGACTAAGACCACAATCGTGCTATTTATACATTATAAATATTACCTAATACATGTGTATCTTGAAAGTACACACCTACTCCGAGTATCTTACATGTGATCCGCCTGTGAAATTTTTAACGGTCAAACGTGATCGTCGCGTGCTGTGTGATGCTGGAAACGCGACAAATAATGACTTGTCGAAAAGCGAACATGAATAATTGATAAATTCTCCAAGGCCATTTCGCGTTCCGTTGTGTAATTTATTGCAATGTTACCGAGCAAAGTTTAATTTTTTTTTGCGGGAATGATGTGTGTCACATCATTATTAAGATTTAGATTGTATCCGGAGGTGGAGGTGTGTCTGTTTAATGAACTCTCCAAATCATACTACTTTATATCACTGCCGTTACAACTAACGAATAAAATAATGTTTTTTATTTTACAGAGTAGCGAACACCAGTGGAGAAGTACTATCTTTAGGAAATTAAATACGAATCTAAGCTCCATAAATCTTGGATTATTAATGCAATCGACGCTATAATACACTGAAAGAGTACTTAAAATTATTTGCAAACAATTCTGAATTAGGCATTGCTCGGTATGCAGTACTGGTAGTTTCAGTTGCATAAATAATCGAGGATTTGTGGAGCTTTAATTCGCATTTAGTTTGTTAAAAGTGGTACTACATGCATCGTGATCAAAAGCAACAAACCTTCTGAGTGGGGGGGGTCGTGCTCAGTGTTGCCAATTGACAGAAGACATATTTCACTAGATCGGGATTATAGTTCCACCAGAAAATCACTAGAATTGGGAAAGGAATTACTTTATAAAGTATTTTGAGAAAAGCAAAAAAAATATTTTATATATTTATGTAATTAATAGTTTTTTACTATAAATCCACTTTTATTTCATTTTTTATTATATTTTTTATGAATTTAATACAACATTTATTAGGTGGGGGCCAAATATTAATAATTTACAATATACAACTATGTAACTAAACCGCGTTTTATAAAATCATAATATATATCCTTATTTATTTTATTATTTTACTTTGTACTTTTATTTATTTATTTACATATATATGTATATATGCAATTTTAGTAATAAATCTAGTGAATTCATTGAATACGAAGACCAAATTACATTAAAGTATAGAAAACAAAGTAGCGTCACTCACGTTTTTCCAAGTAGGTTATTAGAGAAAATTTCTAATGGCCTCCTACCATTTTGGTTTGTACATTCTGCGCGAAATTTTGAAAATGTATATGTATGTTAGAATTAAAATGTAGAATTAAAATTAAAATCATTCCCATATAGACGAAAGCATTCGAGAAGAAACCTTAATAGCCAAATTTAAATTTCCCGCTACTATTTTTAGTGAATTCAACGTAAAGGCATTAAAATAACAATTAATGTAGTACAAAATGATGGGGAATTTTATGTATCAACATTGAAGCTACTGAGAATAATTGTGGAAAATTTAAATTTGGCTATTAGGAAAGCTAAATTACAAAAGACTTATCTAGATTCCATATCATAGAATAGGGATGGTAGACTTACATAATATACATTATACGGTACAAAATAAAATAGCGGCTGAAATTTATCTTGGCGAAAGTGACGCTACTTGGTTTTCCTATACTTTAATGTAATTTGGTCTTCGTATTCAATGAATTCACTAGATTTATTACTAAAATTAAAGAAAATCCACTAAACTTTTCACTAGCCACTAGAATATGATTTGTGTACACCAGACGTGCTTTCAATACACCAGATTTGGTGAAAAATTCACTAAGTTGGCAACACTGGTCGTGCTTCCTAGGGATCCAAGCAGTGTTACTAGCCCCAAGTCCGTTAAATATCCGCCATCTGTGATTAAATTATCCAATTTTACCTGCATCATATTTAAAATTACCCGGACTTTTACTCATCCTTGTTTTGAACGATTGTTGATTTGTTCTAAGTTGCTGAAGGGTTTAGGCGAACATTTGTATCGTATATTTTCAAAACTAGACACATCCAAAAGTAAACATTTTTCAGCAAATGTTCATATAACTATAAAACGATCTCAATTATGACTTAATATAATTTTGGAACTGGAATTTACATTTAGAGTAGATGCTGATTTATTGTCTTTATTTTCCCTGAAATTAAATATAAAGTTTGAAAATTATCCGGTCTAAATCCAGTCTATCCTATCTAAACTTTTCATACCATAGGTTTGTTCGTTGGTGTTACACCAATTACACTGGTGCATATTGTCTCTTTCTCAGATGCATAAAGAGTAAATCTTTTATCCTGTTTTAAGTAGGAGTCAGTGTGGAAAGTGTAGCACCAGCGAACAAACCTCATGACTCCAGGTTACATTAAAGCAATCAATTTTATAACTACACCGAATAAAATTTATAAACCACAAAGAAAAACTTTAGCAGTGCAGCAATATCAACAGTTTTACAGGTTTTAATTTTTATACAGATAGAATAGATTTCAATTAATTTGTCAATAAAAGTTCTTAATGTTTCTAAATTATTTATTTACCGCGAAATTTAAATAGTATATGTACATATAAAATCCTTTCAAATTATTGATAAATTAATTGTGATCTGTTACAATTACCGGAATTACCCGATTTAGTCCAAGTACCCACCGATTACCCATAGTTGATTAAATTACCCGCATTTCGGGTAATTACCCACGGTCTGGCAACACTGGATCCAAGGTTCCAAGAGCCGACAAAGTGTGAGCACAGAATAAACCTAAGCAATAATTGCACTTAGTGTCGGCGCCTTTGATCTTTTATCTATCTATTTAAGGAATTACGCGATGACGTTTTGGCGGCTTTGCTTGTAACTAATAATTACAAGGTGGGTACGAAAATAACCTACATACTGGAATGGATTGACAATTGACAGGAAATCGCATAACATCATTGTCGCCAATAACGTTGCTAAGAACAGAATGACAGAATGGAACGGCTTTGTAGGTTAGATTTTTGTTTGTAAACAAATTCAAATAGTTTTAGTTACAATTTCACTCACCTATGCGACACTGCGAAGTTCCCTGAAGGGATACGTTTGAAACCCATGTTTCCGACGATGTGAAACTACAACTTATGGCGTTTTCAGCTTATTGAACTTTCAAGCACCGATTGTATTTCTATCTTATTTTAATACATAATATTAATAAAATACACTCCACGCGTAAAGTGCAATAAGCTGAAAACGTCATTAGATGCACTATGAGATTAAAAATGATTGTCGTGATAAAAAAAAACTGTTTTCCGGAAAAGTTTATCCATACTTATTACCGATTTAATGAGTGAAATTAGCTATATACAAATTTCATACAATAAATCAATTTTCTTGACATTTAGTGACATTGTCGTTGGTGTTGTAATTTTCCTTCGTTTATTTATCTTATAATTTTTTTCAAACCGTTTATATTTACATCAAATATCACCAACAATAGCATAGTTACAACTGACTTAGTTCAAACCCTCATTACAAACACACGGATATACCTACATTCGGCTACTATCTATAGGAGCGGAATTGACAATTTGTTTGAATCTCATCGTATATACTATGGTGTGAGCATGTCTAATCGTTGTAAAACGAATCGCTAGTTCACTCAACTAGCAGGCGCTCGCGACTTATATAAAAAAAGGTATATTATTTTTATTATTCTTAGTCTTTGGTGATTTGGAAAATTTATAAATCCAATCGTTCTATGTATTACAGTTTACGACTGCATTTTGTATTATTTTATATAAATAAGTAACAATTAAATATTATCAAATGAATGTTTAAAAGTTTTAAATTACATTATTTAACATTTGCAGACTTAGTCAAATTTCAAATTAATTTACAGCTACTAAAAGATATATGTTTTCTTTCATTTTCTATTCTAACATTCTAAATATATAAAGACGTTTTGCCTTTATTTCAAAAGTCTTTTCAAGTACATAAAAATATAAAGAGGTGATAAATATATTTTTTTTTTGTTTAATAAATGACAAAATCATAATTTCAATTAATTTAATAATTATGGTTTAACAATTTATAAAGTATATATTCTAATAGCCAAATTTAAATTTCCCGCCGCTATTTTTAGCGAAATTAACGTACAAGCATTAAAATAACTATTAAAGTAGTACAAAATGGTGGGTAGTTTTATGTTTTAAGGTTGGCTCAATGAGAGCAACTGCATTCTGGAACATAATGCGCAGCATCAAGTTGCTCGAGTAACTGATGTTTGTTGTTATTTTCTCTCGCCTCGCTTCAGTTTATATCTTTTTCACTAATATGCTGACTCACCAGCACTGCAGCCGTGAGGATACTCTCTACGGCTGACTGTAACGGAAAAACATTTTTTTTAAATATACTTATTTGAGCAATGTCGTGCGACTGTATTGTCATTGGACATAGCTTAAGAACATCACCGAACTTTTGCAAACAAATTAAAAAATGCCATATGTCGAAACATTCAGTAAATTTTGTGCGATATGCGTACAGATACGAAGCCAGTTACGAATTTATTTATATATGTATAGATTACGTTCTCATTCAATGAATTTTGCTGTGTCGATCTGACTTCCTCCATATTTTTTTCTGTTATTAGAAAATAATTCTTTTGTTCCAAGATGATAATGCGATTTTTATTTAATCCTAATCGAATTAGATAAGTGAAAAAATAATTTCTGGAAATGCTACATTTATAAATTTTGTAGTCTTTGCACCTTCCTGATCATTTTTAAAAAGTAAGTAATAGGAATGATAAATTATCTTTATGATTACCCGGCAGATGTTAAAGTTTTATCACGGATCTATCAATTTCAGGTGTATGTAAATATCTGTCATATATCATTCACCTCGACAGTTCTGTAGATAAAGTAAAATAAAAAAAAAAAAATGAGAATTAACTATTAATGGAATGATAATTTGCGTAAATGCAATTTAAGTAATTTTTAATTTTAGTGAAGGAAAATAAGCCGATAATTACCATATTTTATTCTGGATAAATTTATTATGTGGGACTTCTGATGGTATAGATTTGGCGCCAGAAATTCATTTAAATCATTAAATATATTTTTTAAATTACTGCAATTTCCAAGTTTTACTTGCAACAGCAATAATAATAATAAATTACATAAACAATAATTTGTATCTAGATAATAATAGTAACATACTTTTTGCTCTGTACATGAAAATGTGCTTAAACGCGTAAATAACTTGTTCTTATCACATAATACAAAAGTCTAGTCGTTTAAAATGGAATAAATATATTATTTACTCTTAAAGTTATTTTTTAAAAAACAATTCAAATATGTAAAAGCCTCTCAATACAAATGTTATTTTCTCTAGCAACATCAGAAACGTTCGATCATGTTGCAATGTAGTTTATTATACATATATATATATAAATTGGTTTACGGTAAACTACATTTAAACATTTTATTTCAGTGATATTTTACGGTTTATTATACTAGGTCTAAACCAAGATTAAATATTTTTTGCACTATTATATAGCATTATAAACCGTTATTCAATATTTACGGACATTTAACTATTGAATATACAATAACAAGTGCTACTTCGGTTGGCAATGTTTTGCACTACGCCGATAATTATGTATAATCATATTAAAAGTATGCTTATAATGTTTGCTAATGAGTAGGGGTGATACTTTAAGAAATTTGGTTAACAAACCCAAGAAATTTGAAGCAATGATTTTAGTATGACTTGGTATGACGTGCCATACACTGTTGAAGCTTTAAAACCGTAAAATATGTTTCGTAAGCAAATCACTAATTTATTTTATTCTGTAACTAATATGTATATACCTATTTACCCAGTAAAGCAAATTCAAATTTCCCGCAATTTTTAATAACTTCAACTTAAAGGTATTCAAATAACTACTAATGTAATACAAAATCGTAGGAAATTTCGTGCTTTAATGTTGAAGTTACTAAAAATAATTCAGGAAAATTGAATTTGGTTTACTGGGTATGTATAATGGGAATATTATCATTTCTTTGGTGAATTTTCCTAAGAAGACAGGAATATTTCCAAAGCGCCATCTATTTTCATTCCATTCAGTAATTTTTCATTCATTAAAAATATATAGATATTTAACACCTACTCTATTATCATGTTTAGGCATCTATTATTGCAACTATTTAATTTAGAATTAGCTACTGTAAGTATACGTGCTATTTGTACTTCGTAAATAATTATACACTAATCCCACTGTTAATATTTCTACGCAGTTTCGATATACATTAGAGTAAAATCAATTGTTCTAGCGTAGCACAAAATAAGAAGGAAATTACAACTGTCAAATGCACATGTGTGGGCATTTTAACATCTCAATTAATTATTAACGGCGAGTGACTAACTAACAGAGTGGAAAAATGAAAATTAAACTATTGTTAAAGCTAATACGACCAATGTTTGAGTCATTTATTTAGTGTTCATTGTTAACCCACGCCCATTCACTTGAGGCGAAATTAAGGTAGATAAGCGTTAATTTGCACTTTGCGCGAAAATTGAATGAGCAAATTGAATATGTAATTAGCATTTGGTGGACTATTGGTTATTTCTAGTTGTATATAGATGGTGTAAATTGAAAACTGGAAATTCAAAATGAATTCGTTTTTAAAATTTGACGTTTGACAGTTCTAGGGGTATCCATCTTTGTATGTTACTAAAATTAAAATCCCAACCTTGGCATTATTATAGGATTTATAGGTTATATTTTATATGTCAAAATACTATAAACAGAAGTTGGTTTCTTTCTCATTAACAAAAAGGTTGGTTGCCATAGCAACAATATGTGTAGTATTAATAATATCGCTGTCAAGGGTTTGCTTAGGGACTTAACATCTATGGACTTAACTATTGCGAACGCCGCGGGTTCAAATCTTACTTGGGTCAATTGTAATAACTGGATTTTTTATGGGTGGCGATGATAATAATGAAAAATAAATGATAAAAAGCGATTCAACAAAACGGGGTGCGTCTGACAACCATATAAAGGTTTCATTTAAAACCTATATATATATAAAAAAACAGCAAGCATACCATTGTTACAGACTGTACATATTTTTTGCTACGGGATTGCAGAATATGTGTCTATAGTGATCGAAACACACGGAGAATTTAATTTCTAAGTTGACCTTAACTAAAGATCGACCTAGATCTCTTCAGAGTAAGTAAATTTAGACTAGAAGCACATAGATCACATAATATGAAAAGGACGACATGACATGGGTTTCGCTTGGCAGCAGGTGAGTCAAAATGTATGTCAAGTTACTGAAAGATATACATATGTGCTATTGCTAATTTTTTTAACCGTCTAAACTTGTTTTGTTATGTTATACAACTTTATATCATAGAAGTAATTTATTTATATTTTGCAATACACAATCTATAATTTAATCCAGGAAACTTCTTAAGAAAAAATATTCAATAAAATTTGTTTGTTACGTCAAAATCCTGACCTATCTCTATCGATCACTCTTTTCCATAACAACGTCCATGATCCTATAAATAGTAAAATGATGACATAGATACACATATACAAGTAACTCTAATTTTGTTTCTAATGGGATAATGCCTTTAAGTATGTAAATCTATTAAATTCAAATTCTATTAATAATTTTTACCTAGGGATTATATAACTTAATTCGATTTTTAAATGTGTGCTAGCTACTCCAAAATTCGTCGTCACGAGACTTTATAGAATGTTACTAGGGCATGCGTCACTCAATCCTATCATTTTACACACTAAAAATCCCAACTGAACTAGCGAACTACACGCATGATGTAAGTGCGTCTGCTGGTTGACTAGCACGTGTATTTTTAACTCTTCAGAAATCAGAACTATTTGAATGAGCCATCCAACGTCGTCAATTCAATTGTTTCACTACGCAGACACGTTGTATAGTTATAATTGTACATTATGTATATGTACGTCAGTTTACTTTTTGGCAATAAAATACTGATAAAGATGCATAATTGTAAGGTAGGTAAAAATGTGTCTGTATATTATTTTCATCATTCAAAGCCGTTTGCTTAGTTCTGTAACTATGATCCTCATCTTATTTGTTGTTTGACACATCTCGAGTCACTGATCTTTACCTGTAAATCGAGAATATATTTCGCTTAAGAAAGACACTGCTACGTGTACATTCCATGGTAAGTAGTGTGCTCTGGATTTAACCAGTTTGTGCTAGTTAGTACCTAGTACAATCTATCTGACTTAGGGAACTACATATATATTCGTTCGGTGTGATTAAAAAAAGAATGCTGGGCTGTGCTATGTAAAGTTTTACAAATGGTACCTAAATCAATCGTAGAAATAACAAAAAGTGGAACTTCTAATTAAAATTAGAGCACCAGTTTTTAGAGTAGCTGACAACCCTGATTAGGAAAGGTTACAAATCATGTTTGGAGAAAGACATTGCCTTTGATTGGTAATTTTGTTCTGGATAACTCCTTTGAAAACCTCGGTATGCTGCTGTACTTGCACCCTTAAAACTGGTAGTTAAGCAGAAATAATGCATGTCAGTTTTATATCATATATGCTGGTATGTTGGTATGGATACCACGCTACACTTTCTAGTTATGGATCCAATTAATTTGTTATACTACTGTTTTATCTGATCTTTGTACACAGTACTTACGTCATAATTTTATACCTGTATGAATCAAAGCAGAGAACAACTAATAGACAAAGACCGCGTTCAGCGAACGAATGCGATATATGAGGGGTTTGGTATCAAAGCAAGCAACATCCATTTTCGTAATTTTTCAGGAAAATTAAAGGTAAGAGGTCGGATGTTGCTTATTTTGATTCTGAAGTTAAACTTTTTCCCTTAAAAATGGATGGGATGTAGACTGTTTTATTCCGAATGATTATGCTAATTCAAAATTTCATCAAATTCAAATCTATGCAATTTTCCACAATGCAATTCCGATTTAGGAATTCGCAAAGACGCTGCAATCTTTACAAATTGCATGGTCAATTCACATTATGCTTGTTGCACATGCAATTCTAATAGTCAGTGTTGAGTTTTTGTACGTAATGCCGATCTATGTGATGGAATAATTAAAAATCGTTAAAATTTGGCTACCTGAATAGTGTATTTTTCTGTTTAATATCATCGTCGTTTAGGCACTAGTTGGCCGCGAATGTACTCTTTTTTTCTTAATATATTTTTTATGCCATTCACTACATCTAATCTTTTGTTTTTATTTTTGTAATTTGGCTGTCTCACCACATATAATAATGGATAATTCAATTCGAATTCTTTTTTCGTTGGTTTACAAGTAATTACATTACTTGCAAAACTCCCACCATGTAAACAACGAAAACAAACTTTATAATTTAAAATCTAACATATTATTTACAAGTAATCATTTCTATCTACTAAAATAATGTCTTCAAATTTGTAATTAATAATCTTAAAAATTTAACGTATCAATTTTCGGCCTATTTTTATTATGACTTTGATTATTATTTTATTATTTATGATTAAGACAAATATTTGTCGAAACGTAAAAAGAAAGTTTCATTTTACTTAATTCTTATATTAAGCCGCTACAACCACCGAAAAAAGAATTCGAATTAAATAGTATACACGGGTAAGAACACAAATACAATAATGGATAATTATTGTTGAGTAATTCAATTAAATCTAGTGTTAATTATTTATTCCAACAAAATTTGGTTTTGCTGGTGATATTTATTTAAAAAAGAAACTACCCATTACACTTGAACTTTTAGGTTAGTAATCGGTAAGTAATCAAAGAATGTTGATGTTAGTAAAATAAATAGCAACAGTTGTGAGCACTGAAATTACTAAAATCTCGCATGAAACTTTTCTATAAAATAGAAAAAGATCTAATGCGTGCAATTTTCTCCCAGTGACAACCCGAATAGCTAAATTTAAATTTCCCACAATTATTCTCAGTAACTTCAACGTTAAAACATAAAATTACCTACCACTTTGTACTACATTAATAGTTATTTTAATGCCTTAACGTTGAATTCACTAAAAATAGTGGTGGGAAATTTAAATTTGGCTATTAGGGAAATTGCATGCAGGAATCGCACAGTCTGAATACTAAATTGCATGCAACTTTTATTCAAATAAGAATTGCTGGGAGAAATTGCACAAGTGTGAATGCGCTTGGCCTCTTTACAGTTCGCAATTTTTTGCAATGCAATTTTTGTTGCGTGCATTAAAAATAGCGCATGCTCTATTCCGTGTATTGTACGTGCACTCAACTGATCGAAATCCATTGAATGCTTTAAAGTACATATCCCGTTTTCGGCAAAAATGGATGTTGGCTGCTTTCATGCCGAACTCCTCATATATCAGTAACTACTTCCGCTAACCAAAATCGTAACCGCGCGTAAAAGTCGCGCGCGGCAGAACAGTGAATCATTCTACACGTAGCAACTTGCAAGCTGTGTACCAGCCGGACTACCTCTCAAAATTTTTAAGCATTCGAACGATAAAACGGCCGCGTTTTAGCTGCTCGTGTAGAATGGCCCTTATTCAGTTCGTTTATTGACTACTATCGGGTAGAACGCGCGAAATCAAAAAAGATGGCTAGCTGTCAGGTTGACATGTTCCTTTCTCGCAACTGTTACTCGCTTGAATGTGCGTTTCATAAGTTATATAAATATCCAAAACCGTCAAATAATTGTCCAGAACTGTTTTGGCAAGAGCCGACTTCCCATTGGCTAGAATGAACTCAGAAAATATTTAGTTTTACGATTTATATTCACTGAGATTTATTTCCATGGTTCGCTCGTTCGTTTCGACTTTTCGCTATGCGCTCTCCGATACAGACTGACTAGTGGCCACTAGCGCGCGGATTTCCTGTAAGTTTCCGTATCAGTGTTGCCAACTTAGTGAATTTTCCACCAAATCTGGTGTATTGAAAGCACGTCTGGTGTACACAAATCATATTCTAGTGGCTAGTGAAAAGTTCAGTGGATTTTATTTAATTTTAGGAATAAATCTAGTAAATTCATTGAAGACTAAATTATATCAATGTATAGGAAAACCAAGTAGCGTCACTCTCGTCAAGATAAATTTCAGTCGCCATTGTTTTTGTACCGTATAATGTATGTTATGTAAGTCTACTATTTCTATTCTATGATATGAAATCTAGATAAGTCTTTTATAATTTAGCTTTTGCTCTGCTTCTCAAATGTTGGAGAGTATTTTCGTTTAAATGAGAATGACTTTAATTTTAATTCATACACATAGATTTTTAAAATTTCGCGCACAATGTACAAAACAAAATGGTAGAAGGTCACCAAAAAGTTTCCCTAAAAACCTCTTACAAAAACGTGAGTGACACCACTTGGTTTTTTTACTTTGATTACATACATATATATGTAAATAAATAAATAAAAGTACAAAAAAAATAAAATAATAAAATAAATAAGGATATATATCATGATTTTATAAAACACGGTTACAGTTATATGGTTCCCAATAAACCAAATTCAAATTTCCCGCAATTATATTAGGTAACTTCAATTTAAAGGTATTCAAATAACTATTAATCTAATAAAAAATCGTAGGTAATTTCATGCTTTAATGTTGAAGTTACTAAAAATAATTGCTGGAAATTTGAATTTGGTTCACTGGGTTGTATATTGTAAATTATTAATATTTGACGAATACCTAATAAGTGTTGTATTAAATTCATATATAATAGACAAAATCAAATGTACTTTCTATAAAGGTTTTTAAAAGTACCATTGTGCGAATTATAATAACATTATAACAAAAAATTAAATAAACAGGGATTAATAGTAAAATATTATCAATTACATAAATATACAAAATATATTTTTTTTGTTTTTCTTAAAATACCTTATAAAGTAATTCATTTCCCAATTTTAGTGATTTTCTGGTGGAATTATAATCGCGATCTAGTGAAATATGTCTTCTGTCAATTGGCAACACTGTCCAGTATGGTTCCAGTCATTTGTGAGCAGTTTCGCGATCTAGGAGTGGCGCCATCTGCTGCTGCAGCGTGGAACTCTAAACTTCAAATTAAAAATAGATGCTACAATATACATATATTCTAAAAACTACTCTTTCCATTTGGCAACGCATAAACATATTATTTCTATAAATGAGTAAAGAAAATTAATTTACTAAACTATTAAATGCACTAAAACTAAATCAATCCTGTAATAAATAATTTTCAAAATAGTTTTCAGTTACTTTAATTAACACATCACATTTGCATTTCGCAAACCATTATAATGTTGCATATTCTTAAAATCAATAGTTCTTATTTGTTCGGATCACATATTAAGAACCACTGACAGACAATAAATATGTGTTATATAGACATATTGGATGGCAATGTCAATATAAATTTTGCTAATCAGACATCACATAGCGTTAGTCCACTCGAACGAAAAATTACTTTCTCACATTTCCTTTTTATCTACGCCACTGTATCACTAATTCAATTCAATTGAATATTATCGATACAGCCAGTTGCACAGCAAGTAGGTGGTAGGTAAAAAAAAGGTTATCAATAAAACGACAAATTTCATCTGGTAAAAGCGGTGCAATAACATAAAATTAAAATATTAAAAATATCTAGAGAATTATATGCTTGAGTATTTAAGTTAATAAAAATAATTGAGGAATATTTGAACTTTGTTTGGGGTGCCTAAGCTATGAAACTACCCAGTGAACCAAATTCAAATTTCCCGCAATTATTTTTAGTAACTTCAACATTAAAGCATGAAATTACCTAGGATTTTGTATTAGATTAATAGTTATTTGAATACCTTTAAGTTGAAGTTACTAAATATAATTGCGGGAAATTTGAATTTGGTTTACTGGGTATGTGAGTGGTAGGATTTTGTAATGAATTCAAAACTCCTTGTTTAAACAATTCTTACATCTAATAAAATTAAATTAATATCTTGAATGACTGAAATAGGAAAATATATGTCGCAGATTTTATGTCATTTGAAGATTTGATAATTCTACCTCCACATATTTATTCAATATTTTTTTAAACAATGCTTGGAAATTCGACAAACATAAACACATCCGATAGAGAAAAAGAAAAAAAAAGGCAGATATTTTTCGTGTTAAACCCGCGAAATGTAAACACAACGTTACGCCAAAATTAATTGTAGATAACGTAGATCGGTTCCAATAAAATTGCATACCGTGTTACGTAATAAAGTCACATCGCCTGTTTATTATTTCGCTTTATTTATAACGCGTATTCAGTGCGGGTGAACCTCTGGACTCGATCGAATTCGCACGTTTCCGTACGTTGTTTATTTGTAAAAGAAGGATATAGGTATAGGTACGATTTTTAACGAGTCCATGTTGATTTCTGATTTGCTCCGTTTGCTTGTTCTGACTTTTGCGAATTCTGCGAGTGTGACGACCCGCCCGCTATGGATCCGACTCTTAAATCATCGAATTCGTCGGCGAATATTGCCGACGGGCATAATAATAGACGGAAGGAATCGCATGGAATGTTACAAAGGTCAAGATCAGTGGCGTGGCGTTGGTAGAATGGACTGAAGGTATACGAATTAAGTGAACAAAATTTGTTTCGATTCATGCTTTTGGCACTATAAGAAATCCGGGCAGATGTACACTTTTAAAATCTCAAAAACACCGAATGCAAATTGAATTCTTTCTAATTGGCACGCATTTTACGCTATTATTTACCAGAAATTTGTGGTAACGCCATTGAGAAATACAATGCGAGGTATTTACGCTTTCAACAGAGAGAAGCGGTTACAAGGAAACGCATTCTGTTCAAGTGTTATTAAATTTCTCAACCTAATCCTCTGGATGTAAACATTCTCATCTGATATTATTTCAGATTCATTTCGGCAATAAACATTTCAACTAAAATCTTATACAGGTGTCTCAGCTTTTAGTTTACAGGCATTATCTACATTCACTGTATATTTTAGTTACTACAAGACTTCTACTGCAGTTAAAAATGTTAAAAGATTTATAATAAGGTATTAATAAGTTATAAACGTTTATTTTTAACACGATCTGATACTACTACACTATTGTTCTGAATTAAGTTCGCTAACAAATTATTTCCACAGCAAAATGTGGGTTGAGGTTATGTAAGGTATATCTCGGTAGTTTAAAGAAATTTATGGGAGTCATGAATTGAACTATGTATATTACCTAATATACTTACCGAATTCTCAGCTTCAGGTATTTCTGCCATTATGTTAATTAAAAAAAAGCACAACTTCGCCGCTTAGCCACAATCTGATCTGGTCACAATTAAGTCACAACAGCCAGCAATACGCAAACTCTACTTATGCTAACGATGTTACATTTAGATTACACAAAATACATTTCCTAAATGTTACAATTAAATATTTAAAAAAAGTGTTTCATGTAACTTACAAATATATATGTTGCAATTTTACTCCTAAGAATTTTGCTGTTATGTTCCAATTACTTTTTTATTTACTGGGTAGACTTATACATAGTCAAGCAACGATAAGTAAATCTCAAAAAATACTAGATGAACTTTAGGAAGCACCCCGAGCACCCCTTTTAGGGATGCCATGGTTATAGGTTATAGTAGGCACTGGCGCAGTATATACCCTATCCAGTAGTTTCACATCGTCGGTAACATGGGTTTCAAATATGGCGCCCCAGGAAATTCGCGGTGTCGCATATGTGGGTGAAATTGTAACTAAAACTATTTGAATTTGTTTACAAGCAAAATCTAACCTACAAAGCCGTTCCATTCTGTCATTTTATTATAGAAAGTGACAGATGTGCGATTTTCTGTCAATTGTCAGTCTGTTTGAGTATATAGGTTATTTTCGTACCCACTTTGCAATTATTAGTTGGAAATATAGCCGCCAAACGCCATCGCGAATTTCCTTAAATTGATAGACAAAACATCAAAGGCGCCGACACTTAGTGAAACTATTGGATAAGGTTTATACTGTGGCACTGGCGTATATAGGAGGGGGAAGGTAATGGGGTTAACCTTCTTTTTCCCTTTTTTTTGTGTAATTACTCTCCATGATGACACTTTCAAATTGTCATCAGT
>RXPK01004291.1:0-72808 GCA_004143645.1 Protaetia brevitarsis
CGAATAATTTAAATTCGTGCTAATATTCTTGCTAAAGAAGTCAGCCAAAGGGTTTTCTCAACTTAAGGTAGTTTTCAAAAATTAGGCCAAATATCTTAGTTGTGTCACTACTGGTATTCGAGAAAATTTAGCAATTGCAATGAAGATATATTTTGATTTTGTTGCTTTTGTTTTAGATAGTATAGATTGTTTTATCTTTGTTGATTCACAATTTTTTTAAAGAGGCCAGTATTGACGAGATAAAAAGGGATCTATTTTTTGAAATACACTGTTGCTGTATTAGAAGTGGTGACAATGTTTTATCATCCGCATATAAGATATATTGTTTGCGTTTACATATTTAGGAAGGTCATTGATGAATATTAAAAAGAAAGTTGGGCCCAAAACAGATCCCTGCGGTATAAACCAACTTCCATTTTACTGGTTTTGATTTACATTATACCACCATTTTAGGAAAGATCAGAAAAGTAATTATAAATTTCTCGAAGTCCTTACACTGTATTCTCCAGCTTAGAGTAATTGATGATTAACGCATCAAAGCCTTTGTATAAATCATTGTAAATTGCACACACGTAGATTCTAAGAAGACAAAATTAATGTGACTAGGTATATAAGGCTGTGTGTGCTCTTATATACAAACCCATGTTACTGGAACTAAACAGATATTAGTTACAAAATATCAATCAATTGTGTTGTTATAGGGATCGTATATTTAGGCGCAATACTTAAGCAAGCTGATTTGGTCTTTAGTCTGATACCTCCTTCTTAAAAATAGGTGTGATAACAACTTTTAATCGGAAGGAAAAGCCTTCTCTAAAAAAAAAATTATCAAATAAGAAGAAAGACAAAAATAATCGTACTACCTCTGAAAAATAGAAGTAATTAATGCCATCATCCCCTGAAAGCCCTCTCTCAATTTTTTATTATGTTGACTAAATCAGCGTCAAAACAGAGATAGAAAACAAATTTATCGAAATTGATATATTTATCAATTCATGGAATTCGATGGCACAGAAAGGTTATTATCCATAATTGTGGTGATTTAAATCTTCAACATTTCTTCAGTGAAAAAAATTTCGGTAGTGTGTCCTTATTTGAAAGTTGCAATCTTTTATCATTAACTAAAGACCAAATAGCTTTCGATTTATTAGTTGAATTTTACTTTCACGAACATAATTTTTGTAAAATCTCGAGTAATTATTAAATTATTAATAATATAATTAATTAAAAAGATATTTTCCGCTTTTCGTTTTCTCTTCGTATAACCGCACTAGACAAGAAATAATAATTTTGCGATATTATTTTTTTTCTAATATATCAAAATTTATACACGATATTTTGAGTTTCTCAACACAATTTTATTGCCCACATAATTGCTCCAACTTTTCTCTAATTTAACCACTTTTCTATCTTTTACCGTTTATGAAAATCTCCTTATCTTGGACACCTGTATATACATTATTATGTTATCTTTTTATGTACAATAACTGAATGAATATTTCTAAGTAACCATCAGAAATATATATTCATTGAAAAATAATAAATTTGAAATTTTCGCAGCAACTTTCCATTTTTCTAAGTTGATATACTCTCGTAAAGAGCACTACGAATGATTTTTATTACATCGTTAACTCTTTTAGAATGTGTTAAAATTCTGCTAGCTGCGCGAACGTTCTTTTCATAAAAAAAGGGTTTATTTGAATCACCACTAACGCTTTCCATCTCCTCGCTTTACGACCCAACAAAAAACTTACTAATTTAATTTTTTTTCCCATTTATACTTAATTTGTGGAGATCGTTATCGGATCCAAGACTTTAGCTTCGGTTTTTATAGCAACCCAGAGTCGTGATTACAGAGCCATAATAGGTCACGCTTTCAGTATTGTTTTAGCATTTACGGCCAGCCTCGCCCGCCATCTACCGAAAGGAAGTATTACACAATGCGTGATCGAACCTCACTCACGCGCTCCTCTCGTCGCGTAAGCTTTATTGCGTCGCATGTAGCAGTCGACCCTTCCTATCAGAATACCCTTCAGGCAGGGAGCGACGATAGTAAAACAAGACCAAGGACGGAAGAAGGACTTTAAGCTCGCTTTATCTTGCCCGCCACACGGCATCGCGTGTTTGATGTGTTTGTGTGGAGGCGAACGGTCGCAGATTCTATAGGCCCATTCTAGCGGGAACAATGCATCAAAACTCGCAGGTATATTTCAAACGCAGCCGGCACTAGATCATCATAAACTTATCTTCTTGTTATAGTTTCAAATTTTCTTGGGATATGACTAACCAGTGCTACGGTCGCTGTTAATTTAAACGTTGGGGGTTCCACAGGGTTCGAGTATGGGTCTGATTTATATATTTTATGCAGTGTGACCGTTAAATTACAGATGTTGCTTGCCGACGATGTTTGTTCTACTGTTGATAAATTGATGGTACATTCTTATAGAAATTTTTTGTGCTATGTATTATTACGAGGGTCATTGGGATATGTTATGAATGAATGCGGTTCCGACTTGACCCTCTTTTCTTTTAGTCTCAGGATCTTTTTCGCTCCAGCGCTATTAAATAAATGTAGAAATTAAAACGAAGATTTAAAAAAATAAAACATTGGACTGTATCTAACTCTAAACATAATGCTACACAAAGTGAAGTTAAAAAAAGATTGCAAAATTGATATGTTATTTTTTTATATATTTTTTTATAAACTTAGTTACTTAAATGAAATTAGAATTAAAATTAAAAGAGGAAATCTTTTTATAAATCACTATTGAAATTTGTTAACTCGCGAACCAACAGTATCACTAATTAGATAGATTCTTGTTAAATTCTTTTTAAACGCATACCGAATTATAAAGCGCCAATAATAATAATAATAATATATTTGCTTTCCATAAACATCGTAACGTGTAGAGCAGGTCAAAAAAAGAATATGAATACATATACATGCAAATACAATGAAATGTACATTTACAACACATTAAAACACTAACATTTAGTTTAGGTCATTGTTACAGTAAAAAATCTTCGATCTTGTACAGAGTTGACTCGAGCAGGAAAGCTTTCATTTTTTTTTAAATTGTAAAAGTGGAAGATTTTTGTATTGATTACATAGGGATATGATTATAAATTTTTATACTTGGTACAGTGCTGTTTTTTGTAGCTTATTAAATGTGTGGATGGTGGCAAAAGATAGCTATTTGTTGTGCTCTGGTGTCATGACTGTGCAAAAGTTCATATTTGCTAAAACGATCGGTCTAATTACATTTAGTAAATAGAGCACATTCTAATATATATAAACTAGGTAAGGTAAGTATTTTATATATCTTAAAGGAATTTTTGCAGTTATCACGGCGACCAATACCAAACATGCTTCTTACACAAGCATTTTGTAGGATGAAGATCTTCTCGGTTTCTACGGAATTCCCCCAGTATATGATGCCTCAAACGTGAGTAAATATTCGCGTAGTATGACACAAAAGCCGCTTCAACGTTGACATTCCGGGATATCACTCTCAGGCTATAGCATGCACTGGACAACTTTCTTGATATGTACTCAATGTGTGATCTCCAGCTAAGCTGAGAATCCAGTTTGCATCCCAGAAACAGTGTGTTCTCCGAACAGGTCAGTATTTTATCACTGTATTTAACACTAATGTCTTGCGCATTGTTAGAAAATTTTAGTAATTTAGTTTTATCCATGTTTAATTCGAAGTTGTGATAAGCAAACCACTCTTGTAAAAGTGTTAAATTGTTTTCTAAGATTTTTACTATCTTTAAACTGTCTTTCACACGAGTAATCGTCTGCAAACATTATTAGCAAATCAGGAACAACAGCCGGCAGGTCGTTTACATATAACAGAAATAGTAGGGGCCCGAGAATGGAGCCATGAGGCACCCCGCACTCCATTAATCTCCATTCTGACCTGATTTCATTACCTGATTCATCATGACCGACTACACACTGGTATCTATTCGTCTGGTACGACTCTATGCAAGGCAACGGCAAGCCTCGAAACCCAATTACTTCAAGCTTCTCCAGGAACACCTGATGGTGTACGCGATCGAAAGCTTTGGTTAGATCCATAAAAGTACAAACTGTTGTTTCGCCTGCTTCAAGACCAATGCTAATTTCCTCTATTAACTGGAATATAGCTTCTCATAGTGGACCTTCCCTTCATATACCCACTCTGAAAATGGTTTAAAACATCGTATTTGCGTATGAAATTCTCAATTCTCTGGTACAGAATTTTTTCAAATATTTTAGAAATATTAGATATTAATGAAATTGGTCTGTAGTTTTCAATCGCAGATTTACTTCCTTTCTTATGTATTGATTTTACCAATGACCATTTCAATTTGTCGGGAAACATCCCATTTTCAAACGATAAATTTATAATACATGATAGAACTACAGGTAAAATTCCGCTACAGAGCTTCAATACATTTACAGGTACTCGATCGCTGCCTACTGCTGTACTATTGTTTAGAGTATTTATTGCGACTGCTACTTCATACTCATCTGTGGGATACAACACAAAGGTATGGGGTATGGATTTTAACTTATGATAATTTATGGTTTTTCTGGTTATCTTGTTTAAAAACCTCTGCAAAGTGTTGATTTATTGCGGCCAAAATCTCAACGCTGCTTGATTCCTTCTTTTTCAACTCGTCCAGATTAAATATTTCCTTCTGATTTTTTCCCGTCATAGTGTTTACTACGTCCCATGCTCCGTTTGTTCTGTTCTTTGCATGTGTTATATGTTTAGTGTACACGTGTTTTTTCAATTTCTTTTTTATAATTTTGGCAGAATTCTTTATACACTTGCTCGTCAATTCGGTTATCCATCATTGCTTCATATAATTGTCGCTTAATCCTAGACAATGTTTTTATCTGGTCACTTAGCCACTGATTCTTCATTTTCGAATGGTATATATTTTCTAACCGAATTATTTTTAATAGCAGTTTGAATTATATTTAGAAACCGGCTATAGCTTGTATTCACGTCCTTTATTTGAGCAATACAAAACCAATCAACACCCATCAACTCTGATTTAATTGAGTCTAAATGTTCTGATGTAAAAACAGTTTTTTCAATTTTTGGCTCATTCGGAGGAGCGCTTTATAATTGGCGAAACGGAAAAGAAAAACCTATAGTAAAACTTCCTAGAATTACTTCCTAGAGATACTTGAATATCAGAATTGATTGGAATATTAAAATTACGTTTTAAATTAAACTCATAAAATCGATTACTGTTTTAAGTCACAACCGTTTAAATTCAGATGCTTGTATTTTAAAATGATCTTATTCGAGCTAAATTATTAAATTGGTGTATAAAATTCGGTCCGTGAGAAGTGAACCTTTGTGAAGAGGACTCCCTTAAGGTGCGTATTCATTTGAGGAGTTTTGCGTGCAAATCTGTACACAAAATATTTGCGCGTACATGTAATGCCTACTGAATTAGTATGATAATTTACCCATTATAGTAGATAGTCTTGAGATTAGTAGAGTAAATTCTCTAAATTTTATTAACAAAATGAATAATTTTAAATTAAAAGAGTGGGAAATTTTCAACTACGGAATATTAAGCGGAATAACTAAAATTAAATAACTTAAGTGATGTAATATTCGCAGAATGTAGAAGATTACTTTTCCTTATATTCACTAAAATCGTTTTCAAGTAGACGGAAAGTATTTTGCGCAATCGCAAGGAACGACATTGTCACCGTTTATTGTTAACTTATTCATGAGTAAATACGAAACGGACTTGAAACAAGACACTGAATATTTATCTCAAATTTGGTTGAGATGCGTAGATGGCATCTCTGCTGTTTACAAAAATTCTAAAGTAACCATCGGGGATTTCGTAACAAAATTAAATTTCAATTTAGCAAGCTGAGCAACGAACTTCCTTCGTAGATAGGTAATAAGCCGTGACAATAAACTAGAAATAGACATCTGTAGAAAAGCAAGCAACTAATGCCAATAAATTCGTAATGCTGATTCAAATCGTTACTGACAACATAAAACGCCCGGCATTCATTTTTAATTAACAGATTTATAAAATTGCCATTTTATAAAGCGAAATTATACAAAGAATTACAGTTTATTAGAAAGCCTGACATTTATATTGGTTACTCTGCTATAGATGTAGTCTGGAATGCAAAAAAGTTCAATATATATAAACGCTATATGAGGAGTGCAACAATCTTTACTTCAATAGAAAACTATGACAGACTACATTTTTGTCGAATATGCGCCAGAGAACTAACCAGAGAAATTTTTTCTGTCGTTTCAGAACCAAAGGTTAAAGGAAAACGGAAATCAAATGTACTATAAGAAGGGTAGAGCATTTATCTGACGGTTGTGAAATTTATTTCAAAAGAAGGATTTCGTTCAGTGTGACAAAATGAATATCTTTGGCGCCCAACGTGGGGCTTGCAAATAAAGGGCAAATATATCTTTCACATTAATACATTTATTTAGCATATATCTCCCTGCTTGTAGTTTACCGAAATATCACACATTTTTTGACACTGGACTCTTTTTGCCGCGTACTCGGTACACAATTTGCATATAACCAGCAACAAATCCTCTGAGAACGCACCATTGTTGTCGACCTACACAAAAAAACAGATACATATATCAAGGCTTATTTGTGCCGCATAGAAAAAAAATAGTAGCATATCCCTTTTACTTTTCGCAAATATTTGTCTCTTGTACGTATTTTATGTGCAACGGCATTTATCATTGAAAAGTGCTCTGTCGTTTAAAAAAAAAGTAAGTTATTCAACGTTTGGATTTAAAATATACAGTGACCAGCAAAAAGTACGCAGCATATGGGAATTTTTTTTCTTTGAATTTAGTAAATCTTTTTTCTAACTTACCTCTGCATGTTTTGAAACTAAAATAATACTCATCTACTCATCTGCCGAAAATTTAATTGCATACGAGGGAAGGTCAAAAATATGAAACTAGGCTAAGAGTAAAATATCTCAGTTTTTAGGTTTAGAAGATTCTTTTATTAATAAATGTTGTTTCAACTTTAACGTTATATCCAAATATGAAGTTTCGCTTAATTTTAGCAAAAAATAAGATTTAATCGTTTTTTTAATTACCCTGTATACAAACATGATAGAGATGCAGTCATGTCCTATTCTGTGTATAATTGTGAGAGAAAATCATGCAGACTATGACAAATTAGTTAGTTTAAACGTTTTTATCGCTTTAAAAGGAAAAACTTTAAAATGGGAATTATTTTTGCTGTAGAAAATGTTTCGTCTTGAAATAAGACAAAATAATAATAACATAGACCACATTTCGAATGTCTTTTTTGCCCCAAAATTACCAAATACTTCTTTCTTTTGCTCTTCGAAGTTATTCAAAACAAACCTAATCTACAAGATATCCAGACCTATCCCCAATGAATTTCTTTTTTTCGGAGTACATAAAAACAACGTTTACAAATTTCGACCGTTTAGAAATATCAAGCACAATTAAAAATGTATCGCGAAAATCTAATATTGTTTTTTTTTTTTTACAGAACATTGCTAAGAGAATTAATACTAAATCGATAAAATGTTTACCAAACGGAACACGACCTAGGTATAGAAGTTCAATGTTTATTCTTTAGGTTAATTAACATTTGTTGTTGACATTATTGCTAATGCATTGTGTTTTATAGTTTCTTTTACTTGTGGTGATCAATATTAAGAGCTACATAAAAAGAAAGACGAAGTTAAACTAATTGAGACTTTCTAATAATCACTAAAAGCTAATACTTCAATTAGATGTTATTATTTTGTTTCATTAGAAACAAAAATATTTCCATTTTGAAGTTTTCATTTTCAAGGCTATAACATTTATGAAACTCTAACTAATTTTTATATAGTATGCATGATTTTCTCTGAGGAAGTATACACGGAATAGGATATGACAGCTATATGATATCGATCAATTAATAATCAATTAACCAAACAGGCTAATTTCTAAAAAAAAAAACGATTAAATCTCATTTTTTGCTAAAATTAAGCGAAACTTTATATTTGGATATGTATTGAATTTGAAACAACATTTATTAATAAAAGAATCTTCTAAATCTCAAAAACTGAGATACTTTACTTTCAGTATAGTTTCATATTTTTTAACTTTCCTCGTATAAAATTAAATTTTGTACGTATTTGATGAGTGTTATTTTAGTTACAAGATATGCAGAGGTAATTTGTAAGAAAAAGGATTTACTAAATTCAAAGACAAATAAATTTGCCATATGCTGCGCATTTTCTGTCGGTCACTGTATATAAATTATAAAAGAAGTGTTAGGTTGTTAGATATGCAGATCTAGAGGATATCAGGTTTGTATAATAAGTGTAAATATTAGGTTCGTTCCAAGAAAGCCTGAAATCCATCACTGATCGTGCGGGACATGCGCAGTGAAAAATATGCGTTCCAAGAAAGCCAAACTTAAAATCCTCGACTAGTAATCATGTGTTCCAACATGGTTTGTAATGGTTTGCTGACAGTCAGAACGATTTGCGGATTTTTCTCAAACCGATATGTACTGTTATCAACGTATGCGCATGTTAACTTTATAGTCATATAACCTATGCCGAACTTTCACTCAGCATCACCTATCGGTTATTGTATATATTAATGTGCGTTCCAACTAGTTCTAACACATACAAATTTGGGATTTGTTTCAAACGAAGCATGCGGATTAAAGGAGTACATACCCTTGTCAGCAACTAATCACCAACTTTTTGTTGGAACAAACCTACTGATTTAAGTTAGTATTCTCGGCAATTCACCTAAGACAAGTAATATATAGGAAATTTTTTTGTGTCTTCGTCTACTTTTTATTTCTTTAACGAGTTCCCATTTTATATTTTTAATCCGCTAGGTATATTAGGAATTACCCAGTTATCAATGTAAACGTCTGCAAACAAAAATATGCATTGAATCAGACCAAGAACATCAAGTTCAAGAAACATTTCTACCCATTTTATTTTTCCTTTTTTCATCTGTGACATTAATGGGGATTCCCCAAGAAAATAGGGTTAGAAGTTAGGCTAAAATAATACATATTTTGCACAATCTTAAGGCATAATATTAGAATTTTGTAATAAATATTTGTATTATATATGTATAATTATTTTAACAGTTGTTAGAAGTAAAAAAAATATTTAAGGTTCAGATTTTAATGTTATTTTACAATAATGTTGCATTAATGTCCTCTCATCACATGATGTATTGAAAACTGCTATTCATTTAAATACGTGAACTATTGTTCTTATATATTATTATTTTTAAATATTAAAAAATGAGTGTGGGGCATTTTGCTTTCTACCGTCCTAGCAACAAATGAACATTAATCTCGCTTTTCTTTGTATTGCTTTTGGTTATCCACCTCGTTTGAGACTTATTTTCTTTTAATTTCTACACGACTTTTTTGCTTTTTTTGTTAAATTTTTTGATTCCTTCTCTTTCTGACTAACTCGGTGGAATGGAGGTTATACGTTTCTAATCAAAACATTTTGTCAGTTTCTTTTCTATATTCTCTATTCTAGGGCATTACAGCGGTTCTCAATCTCAAGAAAGTTTAAATTAAAATTAAATAAAAAAACATCTCCCATAAAATTAATAAGTGGGTTACTTACACTTACCTATTTTCTTTTTTAATTTCAATGTCGCTAATAATCAATAATATCTATAAACACAATATTTCCTACATACATAAAAATTTCTGGTATGAATTTTTCATTTACCGAATTTCCGGTAATTTTTTGTAATTTAGCAGTAAATTTACCGAACGTTTTTTGGTCAATTTACCGGTTAACCGGTAAACCGGTATGCAATCCTTAGTGGGAGCGATATGAATAGATCAATACAAAAATACCTTAAGTTTCAAAAATTTTGAAATGTCTGGAGAAATTGGCGTTTTCGATTTGACTCATCGCAGATGTGGACAAAATTTTACAGTTATTACTTTTTGGGCAAGGGTATAGTAAACTATAGCTGCACAAACTTATCTTACATAAATTGGTTGATCTAGTGTGATACGAAATTTACCCTGGGTATGTTGACAGAAAGAAAACAACTTCAAACTGTCAGAAAAGTGTATAAGTTGAGTAGCATCTCAGAATACATTGTAATGAAAATGGAGGCTGCAATAAAACATAGCCTTGTCTAATACAAATTATTCTTTCACATTACTCAGAATCAAATTTGCTTTATATTCCGGAAATTTCATTGCTCTACACATCCAGTTTTGCTGTAAATAGATAATGAATTATTTAGCAGAGACGAATGAAGGATAATAAATTTCAGGTACTTAACAGTCGTAATATTTAATGAGTTGTTACTACATCTGTGGGAATAATTTTATTTATTGTGTGATAAATATCGTAATTACGGCAATTGCATCCATATCTGGGCGTGACATTAAACAAACGAATGACATTGCTTTCATTATTATTAATAGTAAAATGTTGCGATAACATCTGCGATATTTACTGCTTTGTTTTAGCATTTCCATGATTTAAGTGAACACTAAATATAACAATACAACATATTGGCATTTGGAGTAGTAAATTGTCAAAAAAAATGTTCCCCGAGTACAGTACATATTGATAATATATCACATCGAAGATTACATTCCTTTTTACAAGTGACAAATGTTCACAAGTTACTATTCTGTCCTAGATGTTAGAATAAGATTTAATCAATAAATGTATATCTACTGAACTCGTAGATTTACACACCATATTTCGAGTTAGTCTCAAGGATTCTCAGCAAGCAATGTCAAACAAGCTAGACGAGGGACTGCTCATTTATTAATATCTACATTACCCTTGCTACAGCCTATAAATAATTCAACACTAATACACATAGATCACAGGTTTGAAGCACTGTCTAAGCGATAAATTTGAGACAGATGTTACATGTAATTATTCAATAAATTATTGCTGTATAATTTTCTTAATGGTGATTTTATGTCCATAATTGGGGTTAGACTTTCAGTTTAGAAAAGGTGTAGAAAAGTACTTGCCAATTATCAAATTGTTATTTTGTTTACTGCATCTAATAATAAAACTCTGCTGCACTACCGGTTTCGGCTAACTGCCTTCTTCAGGTGCATGAATTATTTTAAATTAACTGTAAATCAAAAATATCATAATTGATTCAGTATGACTAAATTTATAAATTAAGATAAATTTTGAAAGTTTGTAATATTGAGATTTATAATAGTTGACTGATGTGAAATTGATTGAAAAGTTAATCAAATTTACTACTAATTTATATATTTGGAATTATCGAAGGTAAAGTTACAATATGCAAACGGCTGCATCCCGCGACACATCTGAACATCCAACGCAAAAGAACCGAATTAAAATATGAGCTAGATACAAAGTTCCAGAGTAGAAATTAAAAAAACTTGAAAACTGATGGAATGTAATGTTATGTATTCTTACGCTCAGTAATTACTTAAGCCATTCACCCCTCGCCTTCGGCTCGGTTTATAATATTTGCCCGCAGCCTGCAATAGAGCACTTTCCTCTCTTGGTTTGATATATACTATTGATATCAAATAACAAATTTGGAAAATTTTGATCGATTTGATCGAGCGGTTTCCAAAAAAAAAAAAGAACAGAAAGAATGCAATGTTTCCTAGTAAATAACAATGAGCATCGTCCCTCTTAAGTTCTTGTCGGGAATACTTATCTACCTAAATATAAATACTAACGTACTGCTGTAGTTTAGTTTACCCGCGTTACCGCTGAGTGTATTTTAAGTTGCATAGATTTTGTCTTGTTTATTCCGTTTTGCTGAATCATTTTACCGAGAGAATTTTCACAAATTTAGATTTTATTTTTGGATAAATTTAAGTAAAGAGTCTATTATTTGATTTTATTATTTAAGTGTTAAGTTTTTTTTTAAATAATTCTATTCTTTTAAAGGTCTAGCGTTTGCTAGTTTGATTCATTGCGTTTTCTATTAGATTTTGTCGGTGAATTGTGCGTTTGCGTTGTTCGTATTGTTATACGGCTGCGTTGTAGAATTTTGTCAAACAGTTCCTTGGTCAACTGTTAACGTGAGTAGACGTTTTTTTGAATATTATTGATGCTATTTTGTAATTCATTTTGATATTCTAACTTTTCGCATAATTTGTCTTTTATATAGCCAATCAAGGAATTCATTTAGTAATAATTGTTAATATATTAATTTTTCCGTTTTTCAAATTTGCTGATTCGAGTAGAAGCATTGTGCTTGGATTTAGTTTTTCATTCTAGTTAATTACTAGAAAATTTCCATGCTTAATTTAGTTTGTTTTAATTTGAAACCACGTGGAGTGATATTGGTATATTTAAGATTATCTTCCTGAACAAAGCAAATCTATTGTTTTGCATAGGAAATAACATTGTCCTATTGTAATTTAGAATCAAGTGCAGTTTTTAATTTAGGCCAGAACCTTCAGTTCACGGTTTTTTTTTTCTGCACAAGTTGTAATTAAACCCAATTTAAAAAAAAATTGTTTATTAATAAGCATATTTGGGTTAAAAATTCTGCTCTTTTATTTTATTTTAAACCTTTACAATTTTTCGGGTATTTAAGAAAGTCGGATTTCATTCACTCACTAATTACTTTTCGTGGTTAGATTCAAGTTTTAATTCGCGAGGGTAACTCTGAGGTTAATTGTTTTTTTGCGTTTAAAAATTTTATCCGTTGAGCTAGCTAATTTAATTTTTCTTTTCATTTTTAAAAATTCATTTTCTTTTGTCATTTAATTCAATCAGTACACAGCAGTACATACATGATTCACTTGTTTTCATTTCCCCACATAACTAACGCAAAATCATTCAGGTTTTTTTTCTGTGATTTTATATCGATGAAAACATAACACAATACAGAGCACATGAGCTATTTAAGCGAAAATCGTCGAGTAAAATATAATGGATATTCTAAGCATAAGCGGACGTATTTCTTACAAAAAATGGGAACAACCATTTTTATTTTCTTTGTTTGTTTACCTAAGCAAATGACTTTTTTTACTTAAAGTACTATTATGATGCATTTTTCAGGATTAACTCCCTTATTATATTTATTATTTCATTTTCATAATTTTTACTCTAAGAAAGATATGAATGGTAGTTCATTTTGATTAGAACTAATACAGTTATTAATTTGCGATGTCATTCTGGAATAATACTACACTTTGTTACTATAATTAATAAATATTACATATTCTTGAACCCAAATTTTTGGAGGGAAGTGTCTAAACCGAAGTCCGTATGCGATGACCCTCTGCATATGTTCTTACTTTCAATAGTCGATCTTCGACGGCCGTCTGACTCACACTTACCGCTTGCCTACTACGATAGTCGGAGACCGTTTGCTCACAATGGCGGACGCATACTGATGACGCGTGCCTCAATCAACCAAAGGACAGCGGGCTAAGATACGGCTGATCCCAGTCTTTCGTTAGCTCCACGCGGAGACCTAGAAACGGCTGAAATCAGGGCCAATCGAAGTGCGGCCCCAGTTCGCCGCTTGTATACATAAATTACTACAAGGCGCGTTTCGTCGCATCAAATCATGGGAATCGCAACGTTCGTTGTGTACTTAAATGTGTGTGTGTGTGTGTGTACGTGTATTTATCGCTATTTTTGCAGAAAATAAAATCTTTTTTTAATGATTAATTTGTGATTTGCAATGGTGGTGTTATGGCTTCGTGGTTCTTTAAGAGGAGCCGCCCCTGTCCAGAATTATATCGAGTTAGTTGCCAAGAACTATATGCAATACGATATCTGCTCTTTTGTCCCCGCTAATTGGGTTCCAAACTAATACATGTTGACTATTAAATTTTTCGACTTCCTTTAAGGTAGTTGCATAGTAGCATCCATGTATACATAGGTGTCGGTATAAACGTACTCTGCCTTCACCTAATCGCATATTATTTCTGAAGAGTACTTCCACAGCTAACCCTTTCTCGGCATTAAAAAATTATAAAGCCAGTCAACGAATGAATATACAATAAGAACAAAGAGTGACGTTGAGTGCCTCTATAGCAAAACAGACAAAAACAAAAAGTAAAAGTAGCTGAACTACTACTGATACTCTAGACTTGCTCTAGACTAAATGGGCAGATGCATGTTGTATGTATGTATAGATTGGGAATGATATTACACTGCTACCTAAGAGAACTATTGTGTCCCTTATTATTGCTTTTACAGCTGGTTCACAATTCTATTCCCTTCAGAAAGTGCAGGATATGAGAAGACCTCAGGTTAGGAAAGTCTCTCTCTTCGACTTCACATGCTCCCAGATGCAATGATTGGCACAAAATCTACATTCACATTCCTTTGCTAACCTAAGTATATATTCTGGAAATCTCTTCTGGTTATAGGTTCCCAGAAGAATTTTAGCTTGCCTCCTTTTCTGGAGATTCTCCTGATAAATGGATTTTTCTCTGGTCTATTTCGCTTGTCAGTTCCTTTAGTATGGTACTGCTTCTTATCCCGCAAAAGGGTTCAGGCCCCACAAATGGTATTTCAGTCCCTTTTTCTGCAAGATTATCCGTTATTTCGTTTCTTTCCACTCCTATTTGACTTGGAACCCACATTATTCCTTTGCCTAGCTCGTTCAATTTCCTTAGGCATTTGCAGACCATCTTGGAACTGATTTCGTGGGAGCTCAGTGCCTTGATGGCTGTTTGACCATCAGAAATAATGAAAAACTCTTGCTTCGGAGGCAGATGCGTACTAAGGGTTTGATCAGAAACCTTGTTACAGGTTCTATTTTCGAATTGGCGTACGATATGTTTACATGATAAAGCAAATGATGCAGTTTGGAAACAAGTTTTTCTACAGTTTCCTTTGTGTCATAGTTGCTGCACTTAATCCACTCCTAATCACTTGGTCAAAAGTAACCACTCCACAGATCGTTTCTGCCCTGCCTCGAAGACTCTCCTGCTGCGCATGTGTCAGAATGCTAAGAGGATAAGGATAAACTGAAAAACGGTTCTGCATATGACTTGCTTCCTTCTTCATATTCATTTTAACTTTTGTTTTGCTTGACTATGCTATCTATCGTAAATTATATACATTTATTGCTATTCCACCTCAAGCTACATCTTTAATTTATATTTTAATGATTTAGGTAATTCATTTTGTTATAAGTAAGTTTAAGCAGCGTGTCTACACATAGCTATTGCACATTAAAAAAAAATTGCAGGATCTTATAAAAACATATATATTTGTTTTCGTCCGAGGATCAAATTCTTACTCAGGAATGTATCTATTTTTATTTGATGCAAAATGTTTATTTTTATTAGGCGGAATAATACCGAGTTGTTTCTGGGATGAGTGTGCTTAATTACCCATCGTTTACAGAACGCTCTGGCTAGCGCTGCAATAAATCGTACCTAATTGTCCTTTTTCCAACATTAACTCTGACATTAATCGGAGTAAGAATTAACAGAGAAACCTCCGTGGTAAATGGCTGGCGGAGATAAAGAAAACCACTACGAAATGACCGACATCCGTTAAGTTTGCAGAGGACACTCCGTAACGGAAGATTCAGCAGTAATGCGTGCTCTATTTGGTAGATAGTCCTTTGTTAGTGGTAGTGCTCCGTCTCTGCCCTAGTGAAGTGACAAAATGCATTGCACAATAAATTTTAAGTGGCAAGACGTGAAAAAGATTTTATAAACTGCCTTAATTAAAAGTAACATAAATGCAGCTGTATTTACTATTTTCTCATTTTCTTTTTGCTATTATTACTTTTCTTTACGTGAAGAAAAAAACATTTTCCGAAGAATTTCGATAATCCATATTGCCCAAACTAAACTAAAGGACCCCTCTGTCTATCTGAGAATTCTCCTATAGAAACTGTTTAGACATTACTTCGAAGTTCTTCATAGATCTTCGAGCATTCCTAACTTATTCTTTGTATAATTCTACTTACCATCCTCTCTATTCTCAAGCTATTTGGAAACTGCTATGTAAAATACCTACATTATTCTGTTCTTGAGTTTTCTCTTCTCCACAGTAGAAGAAACTGTTTGTCCTCCTCATTGCAGAAGCCACATGCATTGGTTGTTCATATGTCCATTACGTGGAGGTAATAATGCAAGCATTTATCCCAGTCAATATCTGGGCAAGATGGTAACTGACTTTTTTGCATTGTGTTATATTAGGATCTTTTGTCCTTTATCAATCTCTTTGTCCATTTACCCTTGTCCTCAATGGTTTTCTATTGCTTTTGCCATTTCATCTCTGCCTCCTTCTCATTCTTTAACGTTCCATTTTCTTTTTATGACCAGTTAGATTGGAATGATTCTGTCAGCACCATTGGTAGTTTTAGTTGTCGTTGTTCTACCCGTAGAAGTAATATGGAGGACAATTCCTTGCTGGGCTGTTTTGTACACCTTCCTAGATGTCTGTACTGGTTGCTTTATATGGCATTAGAAACTGGTCCACGGAACTCAAGAGCTTATTATTATTATATTTGATCTTCCAATATTTCTTGCTCTTCTAATTGCATCACATTACTCGGACTACAATGTTGAGTTTCTGGAATGTTTGTAGTTCAGTGAAATTGGGCTAGAAGATGTATAAGCTTCGAAGTTAAAAAAAAGCAATGATCTGATGGTTCCACATATCTCAGTACCATGTAGTGGAAACTTGGCATCGTATTTGGATGAGAAAAGATTGAGGGATCTGACTGTAGCACTTTTTTCTCAAATATCTCTACGAGTGGCAAAATCTTGAGACAAAATTGCAGCATTTTATTAAAAGGAAGTTTCAAATCCTTTCGTTTCTAAG
Organism: Protaetia brevitarsis; assembly: GCA_004143645.1. Taxonomy (NCBI): domain Eukaryota; kingdom Metazoa; phylum Arthropoda; class Insecta; order Coleoptera; family Scarabaeidae; genus Protaetia; species Protaetia brevitarsis. Next base: position 16,823 of record RXPK01004291.1, read on the forward strand.
ATATCTGGAAGTAGGAGGTAGTTTTTTTAGTGTTTTTGTATGTTGTTCTTTGGTTGATTCCCTGATCTGTACAAAGATACGAAAGTTATCTTCAAAACTTATTAACTACTAACTAACTAACTAACTACTTATAAATCGTAAATGGAGTAATTGCAGAAGAAATGTCTTCTTATTCGTCATTGATATTAGAAACCCTTATGCGCCTACCACCACTGCTCACTTTGTGGAAAAGAGGCCAAATTCATTACATGCCATCTTGGCAACAAAGCAGTCGTCATATATTTAGCTGGGTGCGGTCAAGAGTTTATAACTCTCGAAATGCTGAAAATGCTGGCATCAAAGAAAAAACCATGTTGGTCTTAAATACTGGAATTAAATGGTAAACTTAATGGGGATATTCAAAGTATATCACATTGGTCGTTGTGACCAGAGGCTTCGTTGGCTCAGCCCTACATTACATTACAGCCCTCTATGGCGAACAAGCTGCTGTAATGCGATGTTCCTGCTGGGAGTACCATTGCACATGATGTGTAGTTGAACCATGATCCGCACATTCTTCATTATCCCCTTTCTAAGCAGGGCGGATAAGTAAATAACTAAAGACCCTGGAAGCGTGCTAACACCTGCTGGTTCAAAGACCATTCCAAAAAAAAAATAAAACCAAAGAAAATTTATAATTAATACTACTGCTTTGAGCAATACATGACAACTTTTCAGTCGTTTTTATGCCATTAAAATTTGCGAAACTTCTTCATTTCCAATAAAAACACCAGACACATATTAATTAATAATAGTATTGGGTAACAGTCCTGGGTTTTGGAAGTGCCAGAGGCGCTTAAATACCATTCAAAGCAGTTTTCTCGCTGTAAGAGCACTCTAAATACTTTGGAGAAGGCTAGTCAGCTATCCCTAATCTGGGTACCTGGATGCACACTTATACACAAAATTAAAAAATACTAAAGGCACTCTTGTGAGAAAGTGGCTAAGAAACGATTTTGATTTCAAAATCTATCACTAGCATGCCACATACTATATTTCTGGGTAAATCAAAAAATGTTTCAGTATTGGAAGCATTGTTCTGGTTTAATATATGGAAAGGGCGCATCCCATCTAAGTGTTAAGGTAACTTTTATAGGTGACTACAGATTCAAAAAATACTTGTACAGAGTGGGATTCTCTCATGAGGCTGATCTTTACCCTGGCACCATGAAAATCAGATATACGATTTTTGAAAAAGACCTTTTCTCTAGAAGATCTAAAAAATGCATTCAGCAAGTACAAACTTTTGAGCTAGAGGGTCTGAACTTGTTAAATTAACTAAATGCTTAGTGGTCGCAGTGAACTGGATAATTGATCCAATCATGAGGATACACTGTTGAAAATATTACGGTGTTGGCGTTAATTTTGCGCTAGTCAAATATTTTAGTGTTGATTTTTCCAAACTTTGCCAGACGAGTTGACTACGCGTATTTAATAGAACAGAAATGACTAGAATTTCGTGTGAATTCTTTTGTTCAGATATGAGGATTGACAATTTTTCTAGACATTCAGAAGCGTCAACCAATCAGAATTTTTCCCTCGGATAGAAATATAGAAACCCCACCTATCTAATACAGTATTGCATTATACGCACCACCTGCATTGCACGTGTATCTGTTTTCGTGTTTGATTCTCCGTATTAACATATCCAAACAAACCACCAAATGTGACTGACTTGCGAAGTGTAACCTCGTGTTATTAAACGTTAATTCTAGTGGCATAAAAAAAATTCAACATCTAAAGATGTATTGGAACATCTATTTACGCAATTAGTTTAGACTTGAATCAAATAGCATAAACATTCACTTAATTTTATAATGGTTCTCAAAAAATAATTTTAAAATTGGTACGTTTAGTTGAAACCAAAACTTGTGAATGAGTGGTTTTGCATATTTATAATAGAGAAAACGTCTTAAAGAGAGAATATTATAGCACTAAGAAATAGGAGTTGCATATTAAAAAGACGTTGTGTTTAGAAAATGGTGTTAAAACACCCAATAGATCGCATTCATTTAGTTAAACAGCTAGTAAATTTGTCTAGTCTAGATCAAATAAAATGTGACTAGAAGTATTTTATAATTCCACGTGTCAGTTGGACAAAATAACCCCTTAGCAATAGACAATACTTGACTATCTTTGCTCATCAAATTTAAACTTCTATAGTTCTCGACAAAATAACACGAAAAGAGTGTGGACCTCTCCTGACTATTAAATTAGTCAAAAAAGTGTTAAAATTTTCAACAGTGTAGTCTCTCTCTCTCACTAATTACTAATCTACTAATTACATCCTAATGAAAGGCTGTTGTGTAATGAGAGATCATGAAACTGTTGATTTGAATGTTCGGATAAAATTCTAATGTTGCTAGATTACTGAGAGGTAGACTAGTATGTCACAATTGGTTTATCCTAAGCATTTTATCATAGTTGACCCGAATGGGATTGAAACTAGCCCCACTCGCTAATAATGAGGCTTTAAACAAGGCCTGAAGAAGCATGGTTATTACGAACTCAAACATGGATAATGGTATAATAATTGGTGAGCTAGTATTTGAGAAAGGTCTAGATTTGATAACTAATTTCAAAGGCGTCCTGAATTTATTCAAATGATCTAATATATTTTGCGCTTCTTGTCAGTTCATTTTCTACCAATGCATTTGTTTGTATTTAGCAATATTACTAAATTACTGCGACAAGCTATTTTGCAACCATACTTACATGTCCAAGTAGATTCAAAGCATTATCAAAAGAAGAAAAGATAAAAACGTAAAAAATTCCAGAAGAATGGCTTAGCTGAAGGAAATCATCTACCATCATACAAATATAAGATATTTAAAAGGGTGTTTTAGAGGAGTTGTTTCGAGCAACCTGACAACATTCACTTAGGGATATTCTTTTTTGAGAATCGAAAGACTACACAAACTTTTGATTTAAATGGGCGAACAAGAGTTAGTTAGAATTAGTTTTATCGTGTGGATCAAAGTAAAAGGAAAGAAGCCTACCATTTCTTGATGTAGTGGTGAGAAGAATGGGATCAGCAAATCTACAGGCACCATCTGAGGAAGCACACTCACACGGATAGATCCCGTCACCACCTGAAACAGAAGAATGCCCTAATTAAAATGCTATTTCTAAGAGCTAATACCATCGGAGATACATAAGTGAAATCCGATCACAGTGAAAATCTTTTAAGAAAGAGTATGATGCACCACCAATAATACAAATATATTGAGATACGGAAAGAAGAAATTACAGGAAACATAAACTACCGACAAAAGATAGCGATATTGTTTCGAATTCCTACAGGATCCTTGATAATAATGACAATAATGTTGACAGATAAGTAAGAATCTATACTCAATTCAGCAACATTTACCATTACGTAACTGAAAGACAGCATACGAATATGCAGGTATGTAGTGAAAGGATCAGAGGAGTTAGGAAACGATAAAAGAAATACGATTTGACGGAAGTACTGCGAAGATTGTAAAGCAGATTGGACTGATATTTATACATAACTGTGTTGTTTGGGTGGCTCAAATACTACATGAGACCTCTCTAAAATAGACAAAAATATACATAAAACATTCCATTTCAACAACAGAAATGCACAATATCTTACGACTTGCATCATAAATAGACGACCACGTTGTAAAAAAAACCGAACTCATTCGTATTTAAAATCCTAAGTATTTTAAGACACAAAAGCCCATTTAAATGCTGACTTAAAGACTTTCTACAGGCGTCCATTATTCGTTCCAAAATTATACCTTTTGAAGTACCTCATCAGTTCACACCCAAACGCAGAGTGTATGTGCTTCTCAATAAGAGACTCAAGACTCCAGTTGGACACGGATGAGGCGCGCTAGTGTAAGCCTATATGCGTCACTCACCTTTTATTAAAAGTAAGCAATTATATTAGCACGACCAATCGGGTGGTCAATACTGTGTGAATGTTTTGACCCTGTCTGCCATGATAAAAAAATATTTCCCCTTATGTGTCGTATTAGGAAAAATTAGGAATAACGCGTACGTTATCAATAAATTTAAAGTATTTACGTTATTTCAGTATGAAGTCGTATGTTCTATCCGAGTAAGTGAACGTTATAAAGTAACATGCATGTTATTTATTTTACACTACGTTGTATGGAATAAAATAACGCCATGCGGTCACTTGTAGTTATACCAATAACAGGAATGTTATGAGCAAAAGTGAAATTAAAGTTTACTGAATTGTGAATGGAAACGAACTGATTTTTGAAAAAGAATGATTCAAGATTTGCTGGTTTTTGGTTTATTAGTTAGTTGTATATTACAATTAATCACAGACAAGAAATAGAGAAATAATTATACTGCAAAAGTTACAATAAGTGCTGAAAATGTTCTCCATTATTCTTTAAATAAATATTTATTCTTCCTTATAAATAAATAAATAAATAATCACTGATGTATAAGAAGAACAAGGTATTACAGTAGAAATCACTTATAACAACGTCGGATGTAACGACAAGTTGTTTATAGCGTCCGAATTTTTGGGTCCCGACTAATTTCTATATAATAAAATGTAAATTTCAACCGCTTGTAAGGACGCCCTAAAGTCGGATACAACGTCGAAATAATTAGCCTGTTTTTATATCGAGAGTCGGATATAACGACGTGCGTTGAATACGCAAAAAATATTTCTTAAAACTCTTTAAAACAAACTTAATTAATAAAAACGAAATAAGGTTCCCAGAGAAGCATTTCTTGGAATTATTGTACCAATATGAAACACGTGTTTTATTATTTATGGCAACCAATGCATATATCATGATACAAGAAAATAAGGTATGCTCTTGTGCATCTAGGTGTGACGTATTTGAGGGCCAAACAGTACTACCAATCCAATAATTTAATAGATATCGCCAATGTAAAGAAAATTAACTCCCATTTTTTTTTAAATCTATCCTATTAAAATCAAAAAATTTTTTTTGCCATTTCCTTCAATCAAATTTGCATTGAAACAAAATTTTATATAATTTACATTTTTAATAATAATAATAATAATAATAAGTGACTTTATTCATCCCAATAGTCCCAGTATACATCTTTACACGTATATAAAACAACTATTTAAAATTAAAACTACTTTTACAAAGATAAATACAAAAATAAATAAATATGTGGGTAATATCGGGTAGAATCACTTGGCGAGGCCCAGTCAGAACAATACTTGTTCTTGCCTGCTCATGCCCAACCAAGAAATATCACAAAAGAAATTAACTAGCATACGAATCTAATTTAGAAAATTAAGATATTTTATATAAGGATAAGGAAAGTAACGAGAAAAGAGAAAAAAAAAAAAGTAATCTATGCTACTTACTGCCTACACCTACACCTAACTTAACTTAATATAATACCGATGGCCTGGTCCCATTCCAATTTTCCTTTTCAAAATAATAATAACGAACATATATGCAAATATATTATAAAAGAAAGAGAAAAAGCAATATTAACGTATATAAATATTGAAACACACACACAACCATACAATTACTGCCGGAACAGAAAGCTACGATTATTTTTAAATCAGAAGTACTAATATTTTTAGTTCATTCGGGATAGCATTGTACATTTTATAGATAGAAAAGGTGAAACTTCTCTCGTAACGTGCGGTGGCAGTGCAAAGGCGGCGAAATCAGTCCTCGAAACCGAGTGGACAAGGGTGTGAATCCGAAATTTAATTTTGTGATGCAAATATGGTGGAGATTTGAAAAGCAATATTTTATGATAAAAAACACAGAGGTAAGGAAATCTCTCCTTCGTTCCATCGAGAGCCACCGGTTTCTTTCACTTATAAGAAATCTTTTAGAATTTGCGAATGCCATGAATGAATCGAAGACAGGCATTCTGAATTTTTTGAATACGGCACCGCGTACCTCTGTCAATGGCAGGGTGGTATGCGGTACGCAATAGTTAAACTGGGAAGAACAAATGTTCTCACATAAAAGTTTCTTAATATTTTTTTGATAATAGCGATCTGTAGGGATAGAGTTTTTTTAAATGAAAATAGGCATTTTTTATATATTTGGAGATCTGATCACGATAACGGAATGTGTTATCGATTATTACCCCGAGGTTTTGTACTTTTTTGACCACTGAAAGTTTTCGATTATCTATATGTACAGATATCTTAGACTCCAAGTCATCACAGACCCCCTGGTTTCCAAACAGTATTACCTGGGATTTTGTCGGATTTAGCATCAGGGAGTGAGCCGCCGAGACATCGCAAAGTATTTGTAAGTCTTTATTAATTTTACGAACAGAATCCTGCCAATCAGATGGTTTGAAAGAGTAATAAATTTGGGTGTCATCCGCATACAAATGCGCCGTACAATGTTTAAGAGCTGACGTAAATTTAGATGTGTATAGTGAAAACATGATAGGACTGATAATAGACCCCTGAGGTACTCCTTGTGATAGGGATAATGGGAGCGACGTAATATAGACAGTTTTACACTCTTGCGATCTGTTTGATAGAAAAGTTTGAAAGAGACGCATGCTGAGGTCTCGGCAGCCCACACCCTCAAGAATATCCAGCAAAGTAGCGTGGTTAACCGTGTCGAAGGCCTTGGTATAGTCAAGTAACACCAGAATTGTAATGAGGCCTCGGTCCGAAGCCAGTAAAATATCGTCTGTTACCTTTGCAAGTGCAGTCGCACAACTATGATTTCTTCTAAACCCGGACTGAACCTCGGGTAGTAAGTTAAGTGAATTAACATAACAATTTAGTTTGCTGTTTCCATTGTCCGCTCTAATACCTTGGACAACACGGTAGGACGCTTATAGGCCTTAAGTCCCTGAACTCTCTAGGGTCTGCGCTTTTGGGGCACGGTACTACAATAGCATGTTTCCAGCTATTCGGAAAAGTACCAGTTAATAGACACGAATTGATAATATGAGTGATATAGGGAATGACTAGCGGGCAGCAAAACGAATCATTCGAATTGTAATGTTATCGTACCCAGCAGCATTAGTTTTAATTTTAGCAATGATATTTTCAATATCGTGGTACTTACGGTATGGAAGTGAAAGGTATCTGGACTAACCACATCAGAATTTGTAGGCAATGCAACTGCTGACGGCTGTGGTATCGAGGTGAGGAAATAATTATTAATATATTTACGTTGAAAGATGCCTGGAAGTTCTATTTTCCTGCTTAGTTTGATACCCAATACTTGAAAGATGATACCAGATAGAGGCATCACATCGCCCACGGAGTTATAAACTCGAAGTATGCTTTTTTTTCCCGCTTAAAAGTCGATGTAGATAGATTGCGTAATGATTTATAATATTCCCAATCGCTACTGGAGCCGGTCCGCCTGAACTTCACTTTCGCTTTATCTCTAAGGTGCATCAAAAATTTTAGGTTATCTGTAAGCTAGGGTATATAAGGTTTTGTAAATTTACGCTTGCGAATGGGAGCATGTTTGTCGAATAAACTAAGTAGGGCGGAATAAAAAAGTGAATCTTTATCATCTATTTCGTTTAGGTAAATCATTTGATTGAAGTTAATCAGTGTAAGTCACGAAGGAACAAGTCAGGTTCAATATTCCTAAATCGCGGTACTCTCGGATTCTTGGTTCAGGTTTGTTAGACTGTGCCTTAACGTCGCAAAAAATGAGGTCGTGATCCGACGCATGAAAACATAGAACACCAGCCTCAGCTATACTAGAGTCATTAGTGGTAATGATAAGATCGATTAGACTTGCGCAGCGATTCGAAACCCTAGTAGGCTTATCTATAACCTGGACGGCACCGATTGAATTTAAAAAATCATTGAAATGTTCGGTAAGAGGGTCATCAAGCTTTAGAAAATCCACATTGAAGTCGCCGCAACAGTACAGATTTTCAGAAATTGTCAAACAATGAGATAATGAGTCTTCAAATTCAGAGATAAACAATGGAAAGTCAACCTTAGGCGCCCTATATATGCGCGCACAAATCTAAAACTCCCCAAGGTAAGGGACAACCAAACCTGCTCAATATTACGGGACGTGTTAATCAGATTTGCTTTGATTCCTTTACGTACATATATTCCAACCCCCCCGCCACGCGTCACCCTGCCCACCCCATAAAACGAGAATCCCCCAACAGCGACCGCAGCGTTATGAGCATCAGATTGCAACCAAGTTTCTGATACCGCCAATATATCAATACCATTATTGTTAATATACTGTTCTACAATGCTATCTTGGGCGCTAGAGATCTAATATTTAAATGTGCTATTCTAAGCAGCTTTCCCCCCCTAGCAGCAGGCATCCTGAACTATAGAATCAACAAAGTAATTATCTCTAAGTTAAGCATAAAATAAATGTATATATACTTCTACAAGCCAATATGGGCATGCGTGTGCATACATATTAAAGAAAAGTACAATTACAGCAGAGAGAAGCTAAATAAACAAACAAATAAATTTACAGTATATATGTATAAGCATAAACAGCAATTCTCACTTGATGTAGATAAGATAAAATACAAAACAAAATAAAAATAAATGCAATTGTTTACAATATGCGATAAAAGCGCAAAAATGTAAGAGATCGTGCACAAGCAAAAAGGAAGAGACCAAAAAAGAGTTACCTTGCAGCAAAGGAACACCACACACACACACACACCTCAGGACAAGGTCGTTTTAAATGTAATTTTCAATTGAATGCAAAATCGTTATTGCTTTGTGATGAGTGATTCTGTTGATGTAAAGTATTTTTTGCCTTTAGTATAACATTTCATGTTTGCTTATTTTAGTGCAATGAAGCAAATAAAGCATTAATAATTACAAGCTTTACTTTAACTGAACATGTTCCACACTTTAGCTCTTACCTTCATACTTGTTTGTACTTACACGTACTAAAATTTCACTAATTGTAAGTGGTTCATATTTTTTTTAATGGCAAATGAAATATCTATTAGTCTGGTATAAACATTAGTGCAGACAGTGTTGGAATAAAAAAAAATGCAGATGAAAAAAGGAAAGAATTAATTAATGATTGTAATAATAATAATAATAATAATAATAATAATATCAATTTATTGGCATTATACAAATCATACCTATGTATATACATATCAAACTCATATATGCCAAAAAGGCTAAATCATCGTAAGATGCTCTTCCTTTAACCTCCAATCAGTTATGACGTCCAGATTGTAATGTTGGCCAAAAGTTTAATTTATGCACTTGATACTCATCCAATTTATACTTCGTTTCATTTTTCGAAGACCCAAGCAATTTTTTTTTTTTTGTGAGTGCAGTGTTTTATTTTTCTTTTTTTACAAACTCATTTATAAATTCTTTTTATTCTACTCCCTCAAGCGGATGAAAGTCACTCAAGGAATTTCCACTGCAACATTTATAAACAGTTTATCCACACAAAACCTAAAACAAACTTATAACACCTAACTAAAATCACTATACACGTAAATGGAAACTACTACAAGCATAAGCTGACACAAAACATTAAATAAAAACTAAATAATGTGTTCTAATCGATTTAAAAATAAACCGAAACTTGTTAAAATAAATATAGTAATTTTGTAAATACATCTACAACAATAGCGACAGCCGAGTGATGACGTACCTGAGGGCCACGCGCGAAAAAGACGAGTTTTGGTTTTCAGATGAGCATACCTTATTTTCTTGTATCATGGCATATATTTTATTTCGATAACTCATTCCGCATTAAGATATAGGTACAGACGGTAAATGAGTGGTGAAATGAGTGTAAACAAAGAGAAAAGAAAGGCTATTTCGATTGAAGAGAAAGCTGCTATTATTGCGAGAGTGGAGTCTGGTGACTTTTGTGCCACAGTAGACCCAGAATTGGAAATGTCGTATTCTACTGCGTCTACGATTTGGAAAAATCGTAACGAAATAAAGAAAGCATATGAAAAAAAAATTATTGCCCAAAAAAAAAAATGCGTGGACCTACAAATGAGGATATTGACGAGGTACTGTTAGAATGGTTTAAAATTCAACGCAATCGTAGAATTCCTATCACCGGACCACTATCGCAAGCATAAGTTCAAGATTTTGCTAAACAGTTTGGGAAAAATGATTTCAAATGCTGTGACAGTTTGATTGTACGATTTTGCCGACGTCATAACATAGTGCTTGGGAAGATTTCAAGAGAAGCAGCTAGCGTATCGAACGACATTACAGAAAATTGGCTAGAGACAGTTTGACTACATTTGCGTAATGCATACAATGATGATCAAATATTCAACGCCGATGAAACGCGCTTTTTTTTTTAAATATTGCCAAGTAGTATCTAAGGCATGGAGCAACGTTTCCTAAAATACGATTGCTAACTGTTTCAAACACGCAAGATTCTCGTTAATTTTAAGCGAACAAGCTTCCACAGATTTCGATGAAGACGACGAAATTCCTCTTGCAGAGTGGTTAAAAAATTTACAGAGTTAGTGGCGGTTCAACCACCAGACGACACATGGAATGAATTTGTACACGTGGATGACGCATTAGCGACTTGGCAAGAGCAATCTGATGAACAAATTGTACTAGACGCTCATATGCATAAGAATAATGATGAGGAGAGTCGGGAGAAAGAGGAAGGAAATGATGAAGAAGAGGAATTTGAAGAGCTCTTCATGTTGCAGCTGTTCTTGATATTTTTTTTCTTTGCAACATGTAAGTAGTGAATCTGTAATTAATAACGTGTGTATTTTAGAGAACACATTAGAAAAATGTATTTTGATAGAACAAAACAATCTAAAATTACGGATTCCTTTAATAATTTAGTAAAATAAATTTAATTTCTTTAATAGTAGATACGTGTGTAGATGTATGTACATACATAAATATGCATTGAAAAAATATTTATTTTTTTTTAATAAACGTAATAAAATGAAAATAGAGTAATTTTTCTATTTATCTTGCATATATAGAAGCTGTGTAGTTTGTATTTCCTACTATTACAAAGTAATAAACGTTAAAAAGATATTAAAAAAGCAGGCTCAGATATAACGACCATCGCATGTAACGACCACAGTTTGTGTATTCCTCCGTCGTCGTTATAAGTGATTTCTACTGTACATACAAAATTTGTTTGTTGACGGTTTGATGTTTAACTATTATGCTGCTAAAATAAATTATGCCAATGGATAATTGTCATGGCATGGTCTATTAAAAATAAGTATTATTATTTTTGCTAATTATAATTAAATTCTTTTTTTTTTAAAAGCGGTCGTTAGTTTTAAATTTTATTATCTCATTCTAATGCCCGGTAACATAAAGTTTGTGTAACCATGTGATTAGTTAATCATTTGTTAGCACTAACAAATTGTTAAATAAAAGTCGAGTAACATAAACTTATCCATTTGTTAAATGTCGAGTAATTAGTTGACAACTGATTAATGGCTGTTGTAAACTAGTTAACTGTAAGTTTACTAAAATTGATAGTTCATTTTGGTTCCGATAGAGAGCAAACTTGAAACTTTGACCTTTTTACCTAGAAATTCAGCAATTGAGGTTTTGCTTCTGGCTTATGTCAAGTTTATTATAACGATTATAACCAAAACCGATCAAGGGAATGATGAATCATCGTCTTCCAATGAAGAACTATTCAATATACTAGACAACATATATGCTAGACGACATAGACCACGACTGTTCAGAGAAGAATCATGTACCTATATATAAGAAAAAAAGGCAAATAAAACAATTATTTGGTCGTATTGGTTGTTCTTTCTTAATAAAATTGTATAATGTAAATAAATGCTTTTTCATCCTTAACCCAGTAGTGCTACGACAATTAAATCCAGATGTAATTTTTGCCCATACTTCGTTTTTTCGTTTAATAGATACTCCATCCGCTTTCTTATTTTCAACTACTCCTTTATAATTTTCAAAGATCGCTAACAATGAATGTTTCTCTTGTACCGTAAAATTTCGGGCTCTTCTCACGGTATCCTGCATTTTCCTACTCATTACGACGCACAGTCTCAAATTTAGTGATAATATTGTCAGAAATCAAATGCTGAAATTACACCTACCTAGCCTTCATAATTATAAAAGTGTAATGTAATAATTACTAACGTATTCTAAACTTACTGCTACTATCTTATTCCAAATTAATTGAACAGTGATCAAATTGAATCAAAAATAAAAATTCTGTCAAAATGTCAAATAGATTTTCCACCTAAGCATCACATGTTTCGCCATCTATTGATGCAATCATGCACGGCAACTTTCGTTGGACATTCGGTACATTTCGTGCTTAGGTAAATCTTAACAAATGTGTAACTACCGAAATAGCGGTGGTTAAGTTAACAACTGATTTAACAAATGATTATCTCCTAACAAACCTTTATGTTACTGATTTTTGCTGTTATCCATTGATTAGCTTTGATTGGCAACTATTGTTTATGTTACCGGGCATGATACATTTACTAATTGGAGGCTTTTATTCAATTATATAACGTTCATATACCACGCCGACACCAAAATTAATGGAAAATTGCTTGGATTTATTTGATTTCAATATCAATAATTATCTACAAAATCCTGCATAAGGTATTAAAATGTTTAGCACAAGCAAAGATATAGAGTACTATATAAAAATATCAAGTTACCTTGAGCTAAATTTAAGCAAATATTTCAGGACTATAGTGGACACCTGTATACAATTATATCGTTTTTGGTTTCACTGTTGTATCAAGCTAAGTATGTGTGTATGATATTTAACATATGAATATCTAAAACAAATGCATATACAAACTACGCCGCCCTAACCGAAAGCTTGCAGCAGAGCCATTTTTTATAAAACTTAATAACAACATTATTATTACAGATAGTACTATATTATAGTACTTCATATAAAATCATGTTATTTTTCTGCGTAAAATTTAAAAATAGAATAATGTACAAGGCGTTTCTACCTTATACAGTCAGAAACATTTTTAGGCTATGCAGCATTAAGTTCTACAACATTTTTGTAGACACATTTTTTTTCTAAAATGGAAAATAAAGCTGGAATCACACCTGTACATTAAACTAATTTACTATAATAAACTTGAATGTTCATTCTAACGACTATTGCTAATATATGCTCTGCAATATTGTCCGCCGTTCCCAATGCAAATCAGCTTCTCTCAATTTGGGTAAGCATCAGTCGATTTTCAGAGAAGACATTTTAAAGCATCATAAAAAAAAAAATCTGCAGACATTTCTGACGTACTAACAAAGCGAATTACGAGATATACTCGACTGACATAAATCGAGCATGCATAATTGAATGTCAACGAATTTATTTTCCTCTCTCCTATTCTTTATTCCTTCCATGTCATTTTTTGCACGTCACAGACAGATATTCCCCAGATTAATAATACCCTTTCTCTTAAAAGGTTCTGAGATTCCTTTAAAGTAGCGAAAAGGAAGTTCATTACTCTCGAAATCTTTCCGCGCTACACTAAAGCGACGGAAGACTCGCTACTATTCGTGGGGTTCACCCTTACGTCACGTAAGCAGACAACAACGCAATCACTTTAGCTCGCAGCCTGCTGAAAGTTAATTTTGCTAACAACAGCGTCTCAGCAGAGCGGTCAAGCTGTTGCAGCCCCCTGTTCAGTTAAGCGTCGTCGCGTACATAAACCTCGGAAGAAGCGAAGTAATAAAGTGGGAGAAATTACTTTAGACGCACCTTTTTCGTTTTTCTATGTTATTATTACTTACATTACTAACACAGAAGGCAGGCTGCTGAATCTTTAATATTATAAGGTAAATAAATATCAGAGCTGTGCCAAGTAAAGCTAAATGTAAACATGACGGTGATAACACGTGAGTATTTGTATCTATATGACGTATCTACAATTGTTACAAATACAAACTTAGAAACAGTATTTATATTTTATATTGCAATAAGAACATTTGCATCGAGCGATTTTATTAGTACACATAAGAAAAGGAAATAAATTATTATCTAAAACAAAAAACACAATTAACTTTTTTTACACTGACGGAAAAACTATACCAAGAGCTCGCTTTCGGCCTGTCGTGTCGATTCCCGTTATATGAATAAAAGAAGGATGAAAATATGATTTCTATCAGTTAACAAAGTCGAGAGATACACACGTTATTCTGCTGGGTGGTTGTACGCTTTGATTTACCATCTCCAATCCGCATGCTATGGCTGTCTAACGGCAAGCACTCACCGCTATTCTCTACCTTTGTCTAACTACAACAAAATGCTGTCACCACATCGATCTTTTCAATTTAAATCAATTCAATACAGCCTTCATTCCGTTTACTACACGGCGAGGGAAACGCTTCGCCAGGCATGTGTAAACACAGATGCAAATTCACTTTCAGTTTAGCCGGCGTCTGATTCATTTCGCTCATTTCTTAACAAGGCGTTAGTGGATATTAGAGTGCTGGTATGGTCCTCGAATTTTATAACAGTCAGTAAATTTTGATTGCGGTCAGTAATTTTATAAAGAAAAATGGAACATTATAGGCTCGAGGATTGTGAAACAAATTTACGGTGGCAATTCAGCAGAAGTTACACACGATTTATTTGCGGTAAATTATCCCGGAAGATCAATTCCTAGCGCTACTATTATTTGTAATACAGCCCGATGTTTTGAAACAACGTTTGCATTAATAAATAACAAAAAAATGAAAATGTCTTAGTGAAAAATGTCTATGATATCGAAATAAGTGCATTAGTGGAATAAAGTGGAATAAAATCTTAGTCTGATTTCTTTCACTTACAATTTACTTTTCGTGGTTAGATTCAAGTTTTAATTCGCGAGGGTAACTCTGAGTTAATAGTTCTTTTGCGTCCATTTAAATTATTTTCTTTTTCATTTTAAAATTCTTTTTGCATTTTCATTTAATACAATCACTACACAGCTGTACGTTCAGTTTAATACAGTTTGTGGTGAGGGGTCTAGGAGAAGTTTGCAGAACTTTTGTATAATAGAGGCACAAGAGCCTGTATGCGTAAAGCTCTATACTTTTTTTTACTCAATAAGTGTTTAAATGGGAAGACAATTTCTCTCTTAAGTTGCTTTAGACCCTTAACTTCATGAAAATTATCCCGATTCTCAGCTTCTGTATCTGTTGAATTTCAATTACTCCAAAACGCTATTTCAGAAATTCCAATGCCGGCCGTATGAGATTCAACAGTTTGTTTGACAAACCGTATTAAGCTTCACTACACGTGATTACGGTAATTCAACGTGGACCATGAGGGACTACATTTCGTATTAATTTACGCAGGTGCCGATATTACCTCTACTCGCTTGCGAAATTTCAAAAGCGGTAAATCTCCAACGCTTGCGAAGGATTTCGCTCGACACGACAAGTTTAAATATGGATCCGCTTTCCGTGTCTGGCATTGCTCGGGTTTGTGTACCGATGTCGCGACCGAAATACACAACAGAAATGCTTCCTCTTTTTGCTTTCTCCTCTTCCCTCTACCTATTATATATATATTATATATATATATAATATGCTGCTGTGAACGCGAACATATTTTCGTGTTAATGGGTCGTGACAACTTTACGGGCTTAATTTGATAAAATGCGAAACTTTACAAACAGAAATAGAAAGCACAAACGCAAGATTTACGTGTACATTAATCCACGTTCACGCGTTATGCTAGGAAGATTTATAATATACTCAAATAAGAGAAACGTAATAATGTAGGACGTTCTACATTGATAGAAAAGTTTTTTTAATTCAAAGAAATATTCTTTACATAAAAGAAGCTCCCATCTTTCAATAATAATAATAGTCTTTGTTTGAACTATGGTAAACCATACAACACAACGTCAAAACAGGTATGAGAAATAGACTAATTAGAAATCAGAAATACTAAAGATATGGGTGTGTATTCTCATAACATTAACTTGCAAGATATTCATCAATGCAGCAGCATGACAATGAAAGTAAGGGGATTTAACTCTATGTTTAAAACATTTGAAAGAGTTAACCTTTACATCAGCTGGCAACTTGTTATACAGGGTTTTCCACGGAACTGGCTGGTTAGAAGTTTTCCGGGGCCTTCTAAACGAAATTCCACAGTTTTTAAAAAATTGGGTTTTGCACAACATTTGCGCACTTACTCTTTCTAAAATATTTTACCTTTTTTGCACTTCCGGTTAACCGGAGTGTCGCCACGAACTTTGTTATTTTAAATAGGAACACCTATCTTTATATTTTATTTATTTTGAATTTACCATTAAATTCTATGGACGATACCATTAGGTATCTTATACCTATCTTCAACTGCTTCTAAAATATTTACTTTTTTTGTTAAAAATTTTGAACATTACATTGTTATGTAATTGATTAATTCTCACTGATTTAAGTGTCAGAAATCTCGACTTTGAATATAACAAGTATAACATTTTTTTACCCAAAAATAGAAGAAAAATTCAGTGACATTATACAGGGTGTTTAAAAATTAGTGACATATCCAAGAATTTTGAATGTTGCAAAACCTTAATTTTTTCAAATAGAACACCCTGTACATTTTTCTATTTTTTGGATAAATTAAATCTATGCGATTTGCTGTAGCATTCCCTATAACCCATTTCAGTAGTTTTTTTTAAATTTACTCGTTTTGTTTATACCGCTTTCAAATGGCCGATTAATTTCTATTGGTGGGGCAATGAACATTAACATTCCAACATATTAATATTAATTAGCAGTATTATTGTTATAATCATTGTTTGTTACACGTCGCGTGTTCAGATTGATGCAATATATTGTGGAACTTATGAATTAGATAATGAAAAAATATTGAAGGAGCTTATTTTAACCTGGATACTTTAAATTTATTTTACATTCACTGAGAATGCAGGATGAACTTATAGAGAATTACGGTAATTATAGGAATTTATTTTCGGCTAATATATCTAATAAAATTCAGAAAACTTTGAAATTAATACATTACACAGTTACAACACTTACGCAACTTTGTACTACCAAGCAAGATTTAATGATTCGTGTGACGAGAACGTTTGATGAATTAGACCCAGTTGAAGTGAGAAAGTATAAGGCGACACATTAAAGACGTCGAATAATAAAATGCTTGGACGTAAACGGAATTCACATTGAGCATTTTTTTTGATGCTCATGTCATGGTTCACGTTTATGCTGCTTGTAAATTGCATTTGTTAAAGTATGCAATGTATCTAAATATTCTTCATAAAACCTTTATGATTTGAAAATACTTTAATATATCAAAACTTTAAAAACATTTTCTGACAAGCACAATACGTTTTTAGAAACAATTTTTTTATGTTGTCATCGTTATCGTTTATGCCATTTCCTTTGTTTGAAACCAAGCTATTAAGAGAAATCATTCAAATTTTCTGGATTCCGTTAGATATATTAACAACCAATAAATTCCTTTATTACATTGAATTCTCTATAAGTTTCTTCCTGCATTCTCAGTGAATCTAAAATAAATTTATAGTATCTAGGTTAGAATAAGCTCTCAATATTTTCATTATCTAATTCATAAAGTTTCCACAATAATATTCATCGATCTGAAACACGCGACGTGTAACAAACATGATATATAAACAATAATACTTACTAATAATAATAATTTTTGTGATGTTAATGTCATGGCCCACCAGATAGAAATTATCGCCATTTGAAAGCGGTAATAAACAAAACGAGTAATTTAAAAGAAAACTACTGAAGATGGTATAGGGAATGCTACAGCAAATCGGCATAGAATTTAATTGTATAATCCAAAAATAAAAAAGTACAGGGTGTTCTATTTGAAAAAATAAGTTTTGCAACATTCAAAATTCTTGGATATGTCACTAATTTTTAAACACACCCTGATAATGTCACTGATTTTTTCTCTACGTTTTGGTAAAACAAGTTTTAGATACTTGTTGATTTCAAAGTCGAGATTTTCTGACACTTAAATCAAGTGAGAATTAATCAATTACATACAGCAATGTAAATGTCAAATTTTAACAAAAATCGTAATAATCTTAGAAACAGTTGAAGATAGTATAAAGATACCCTAATGGTAATCGTCATAGAATTTTATGGTAAATTCAAAAATATAATAATATATATAGGTGTTCCATTTAAAGATAACAAAGTCGTAGCGACTTCCGTTAACCGGAATGCAAAAAAGGTAAAAATATTTTAGAAAGAAAGTAGTGCCAAATTTGTTTGCAAACCCCTTTTTTTTAAAACTGTGGAATTTCATTAAGCCGGAACGCTTCTAACCAGCCAGTTCCGTGGGAAACCCTGTATAATTGACATCCAAGAAGTATTTTTTGAAATAAAGTTTTTTAATGAACTGGTGGAATAGGTAGTGCATTCCTGGTATTCTACTCATGAGAGCATCAGCAGACCAACTTCACTGCATCTGTGTACGAAATACAAAACCTCCATCACATATGCACCGTAGAACGTTAAAATCTTTTGATCTATAAAAGCTTTTTGCAAGACTCGCGAGACGACAGCCTCAAATATAATGCGTAGAACACGCTTCTGCAATAAAAATACTCGGTTGGCACCACCACTTGAACCCCAATAAATAATATCATACGTCATTATAGACTCAAATTTAGAATAGTAGAACGGTTTAAGGACATGAATATTACAATTTCTCTTTGAGTTATAGAGAACATAGCAGATTCTAGATAGATCAGTGCAAAGCTTGTCAATATGACAATTCCACTTCAATTCCTCTTCACAGTCACTCCTAGTAGCTTAGAGCATTTGTCCAACTGAATAAGATTACCATTTTAAACAAAATACACTTAGTTTTGTCAGTGTTAAGCAAAAGGATGTTGTTAGATAGCCTGTGTAGAACTGATCAGGATATTAATATCATCCGTATAAAGGGTGACGTTAGTAGCCACTCCAAATTCACAGGAGATCATTAATAAAGATTAGAAATAGTGTTGTCCTAAAATCTGAGCCCTTGGGCACACCCTTATTAACTTCACGTACGTTACGTAAATGATTATTGATTACTACTATTTGCGAACGATTAGTTAGATAGCTACTGCACCAATAAGAGGATTACTCTCATTCCATATTATGTAGTTCTTAATGATGATTGTATGTCGACATCTCAAATGCTCTCGACAGGTCGTAAAACATAGCAAGACATAGTGAATTGGCATCAACATTAGACGAGATATAACTTACAAATTTATACAAAGCAGTGTTTGTTGAGTATTTCGGTCGGAATCCATGCTGACATATGCTAAATAGGTGAAATTTGTTAAAATAAGCAATTATCATTTCATTCGTTTTAGAAAATCTATATAAATAAAATGTTAATTGGGAGATAATTATGTTACATAAGACTGTTTAGATCTCCCGTTTTGTAAACTGGAATGACTTTAGATGTTTTTAAATGCAATGGGAATATTTCAATAGAAAAGGAGTAGTGTATTAAATATGTCAGAGGCGGTATAATTCTCAGTCCATATTTCTTAACAATTAAAGAAGGAAGGAACACCATCATTTCCTCCACTCATTGAATTAGTTAATTTGTTAATTATTCTAAGCACGTCAACAATTGGTGCTGTAAAAAACAATTTAAGGTTTGTGAAAAGTCATTATCATAACCACTATTGAATGAATAACGTAAGTTATACGCTCTAGTAAATGCGTCATTAAAAGAGTTGCAAAGCCCAGTTAGATTATCAGTTTCAGGCAGTGTCCAGTGAATTTCTTCTGATAGCATTCCAGACAGCTTTGTACATATTTTTACTTGATAATATGTGCTGATCATTGTTGTTTCATTTTATTACATTAATAGTGTGCTTGTAAATTTTTTTATAATTTAGAAATTTTGATTTGAAAATCGGATACCTCTTGCTAGTGGCCCGCATGAACAGCAGATTGTCTTTCAGTTGTACTACATCAGGGGTTACCCAATTATTGTAGGCTATTTTATTTCGACAATTAACTAGAGGAAAACGTATGTCCATATAATATTGAAAAATATTTAAAAATTTAGAGAAGGCAGAATCAGGACAAGTAGATTCATATATCGAGAGAGAGATTTAAATACTTTTTTCTTAAATCTTTAAATTTTCTTAAATTTTCTTATTCTATAATACTACAAATCATATACCGAAAGCGCACTTTCGATCTGACGATTGCCGTAATATGAATAAGTGAAAGTGAAAAACATGATTTCTATCAGTTAACAAAGTCAAGAAATACGCATGCTATTCGCTCTATCAGATATATGACTCAATATAACATTTCTAATCCGTAGCTATCACCACTATTCTCTACCCACGTCTAACTACTATAAATTCCATCCTCACATCGATCCTTTCAATTTGAATCAATTCAATGAAGCCCTCATTTCGTACAGTGAGAAGCGAGGCGACGAATGGAATTCATTTGAAGTGAAGTCGGTGTTCGATTCATTTCGTAATAAGTCGAATGTATTAGGGTACAGTCCTCAAGTTTTATAGTGATTAGTAAGTTTTAATCGCGGTCAGCAATTTTATAAAAACTGTAGTATTATACGCTACTATTTATAGTAAAACAATTTTACGTTGGCAATTCAGAAACAGTTACACGCTGAAAAATCAATTCCTAGAGCAAATACTATTCATAATACGGACCGACGTTTGGAAATAACGTTTACATTAATAATTACATACATTAATGGCATGAGATCTAAACAAATTATATGTATGTACAAATATTTTAAGTATTTCTAGAATATTATGATAATAATTGGAATGTATAAATACCTAAGAGCATATTTAAAGAATATTCTAGGAATATCCTCTGCTATCTGGGAATATAATAGTTATGTATATAAATATTCTTCCTTATAATGGTTTCCTCCCAAATTCTGGATTTTTAACTGGAAATGTTGTAGGATGGGATTCCAATATCAAGGGACTCTAAAATTGAACGTAGTCCCGACAACAATGGCTGCTTTGCGTTGAGTGGAAAGAATTTCTGTAGGAAAGAATCCTTAAAACCATAGACAATACCCAAGAGTGCAGGTAAATAAAAAAAAAAATCAGAATAAAATCGATATTAAAGTTACCATTGATAACTGGGGTTGCTGGTTAGGGTGGAATGGAGATTATAGAGCAAGGAGACATTATTTGTTAGAGCCACTAAAATAAATCCCTACCGGAATGATTGAAAAATGCGTTTTTGGAAAATTATTACTAACGGATTTTGCTTCGGCTTAGCGATGAAAGTGAAATTTTCTCTCTACAAACGAAATGTAATATTGCAAAGGATAATATTGACGAAAGAAAATTGACAATAAAATACTCATCAATCGCTCCAAATAATGTGTTCATGCTGATAAAAATTAGCTGATATCTGGATTTAAGTTAATTCTACAATGCAAATTATTACATAAATTTTATTGACTTTATTTTTTTATCGGAGATTTGAGTTGCACATTGCTTATAATAAGAATGACTATATGATCAGTTTCAATTATTGTAAATTAATCATAAAAATAATTTGTGCACTGAGAAAAATACTGGTCATAATATCAGTAAACCACATTTATTGAGTTAATTTTCGTCGACAGAACGAAATGTGCCATTGTTATGTAAATATATTATTTACAATCGTTAATTAAGCAATAACAAGATTCATTAATGAAATAAATTCATTTTTTTTTGTTATAACAAATCATTTAACATTAATCCATAGATACTATTTGTTATAGTAACAATATTTTCACACATTCAATAAATATTTTTGTTAATAATATGAATATAAACGAATATATATTGTTATTTTTATGTACAATTTTCGTAAAAGTATTCATCATATGAACGCAATAAAGTATTAAATGATACCCTATCCGTTATTTTAACGGTTTTCAATTTATTGCAAGAACGAACAGATAACACACCTTGATAAAAATTGTATGTCAGGTATATTCACAGGTTCAATGAAAGCGTTCATTATATCAATAAAGTATCAAAAAAGGAAGTATTTGTCTTGCGCAGTAATATTTTGAATGCACGTATTGAATCACCATGCCTCTGCACTGAGAAAAATATTATAGTACAAACTAACAATATTCGTTGAGTGAATTTTCATCGACGGAACGTAATGTGTCATTGTTATGGTGAAATATTATTTGCAATTTTAGATTAACTAATAACAAGATTCATTAGTGAAATAAATTA
Source organism: Protaetia brevitarsis (assembly GCA_004143645.1). Classification (NCBI taxonomy): domain Eukaryota; kingdom Metazoa; phylum Arthropoda; class Insecta; order Coleoptera; family Scarabaeidae; genus Protaetia; species Protaetia brevitarsis. The sequence goes on from RXPK01004291.1 coordinate 39,047, forward strand.
GCTTTCATTATCATAACAAATCATTGCACATTAATCCATGGATAATATTTGTTATGGTAACTATATTTTCACACGTTCAATAAATAATTTAGAATTTTCGAATATGAATGAAATAAAGTATTAAACAATACTTTCTTCGTTAGTACAATGTTTGCAATTATTGCAAGAACGAACAGATATCATACTTTAAAGAAAAGTGTACGGCAGTGATTGAATTACCGACTTACGCCGCGGTGGCTGACTGAGTGAAAGTTTGGCGTGTGGCCCTTAGAGAGCATGCATCTAAACTCGTGATCTCTTGGGAGGAAATCGAGAAAAAACGCGGAGACACGACACTGAAGAATGTGTATTTGCTCTTGGAGGAATGCTAAAGACGCTTGGTAGGTAGAAACTCACATTTCTCCACAAGGGACCATGAAAAAGAAAATGCTATGATAGCATTCTTACGGTTAATTTGTTTAGGCATTTTCTTTTGATGTTTTTTAGTAATCACCAATCTTAATATCAATCTTGTCATTTTTAATATTACTTTTACTGCAATTCGATGAAATAGAGCTGCACTCAAAGAACTAAGTTCATTATTTTAATTAGAAGTTTACTCTATAACAATAACTAAAATGTACTAGGATTATGAACAACACTATTTTTTATATTTTTCGCTTTTTTCTTTAGGGCACTCTTAATACATTACTCGTTTACTCTTTATTAAAGCACGAATAACCCTAACTATTTCCTATCAAACTTTACCAGCAGGTATATTTAGAAGTCGACGCCTATGATTTGTGTTTAAATCATTATAACAGTTAACATGGTATATATATTATGATAACCAGCAATTTAAAGTTACCGAAACTGACCTGACCCGAAGCGACCACAGATTTGTGATCTGCATAGTAAAGAGCTTTTAAAAAAGTAAATCCCGACCCAGTGACTTTTCGTGTGGCGCCGTGTTAGGTTGGTAGACGTGACGTTCATCCCTTTCGCTCAACGTCATCTTTCTCTGATATTCATGAAGTTTATTTTTTTTGCCGTTTTGCTACTGAAAGTTGCCAACTAGATTTCTATTGTTAAGTGAATTCGTTTGAGTTACGCTGTTCATACATTATTCTAGGGCTTCTATTTCTGTAATTTCACAATTATTTTCATTTAGAGATTTAAGATTTTCAAAATGCTATAGAAATAATATCAACCTTTAATATAAATAATATAAAAGTGATTGCTATAACACTGCGCACTGTATTGAATTATTGTGTTATCCATTTATACACCAAAAGATAGAGGAATAAATGTTTTCCTATATCGTGCCGTCGTACTACATAAAAAGCAGAGGGACATAGATGATAAATGATACACGCACTGGAATCGACCTAGATAGTGTTTGCGAAGTACAAAAATTGATAAAGGAAAAAAGTATTGGTAGATACGTTCGGGAAAATCGATGCTGAAGGGAACTTTTTTGCTTGTCACTGCCAAAATATTTCTTTTAGCACGTGAAGGTAGTATAACTGCAGGAAATATAGGTTCTTAAGCGACTATAAAAATAATTTTAGTCATTCTAAAGTGACAAAATGATTTATGTGTGGAAAATGTGTTAAAATTGAAGTATTTAAGTGTGAGGTGGTTCATTAGAAGCTGCTAGTGATGTGTAAAACTGCTATTTATAAAACTGCTGTAAAACTAACTGATATTGGATTGCGAGCTTCAAAAGAGGTGAATTTTGCATTGAACATGAACACCGATTGGGAAGACTAATTTCTGTGTCCCCGAATGCAGTTCATGACATAATTTTGTCAGACCGTCGAATTGGGCTAAAACGAATATCTGAGGCACTGAGTATGTGATATGAACGCGTCCATCATCTAATTCATGTCGGTTTGAACATAAGAAAAGAAATTCTGCAGAATGCATCCCTAAATGTTTGAGTGTTGACCGTAGGCGTGCAAGGGTGGACGCATCGCGTTCGATCTGTGCTCGGTATGAAAAGGGTGGAGACTTCTTAAGCCGTATTTTTACTATGGATGAAGCTTGGGTGCATTTCTAGGACTTAGAAACAAAATAACAATTGATGGAATGGCGACAATTTAGTTCTCCACGGGCTAAGAAGTTTCGATGATTGATTGATGATTGATTTTCTAGATAAGGGTAGAACAATAACCGGGAATCATTATTCGACGTTACTGACCACTCTACGACAAGAAGTTAAAAAGAGAAGGCGCGGAAAGTTGTTCAAAAGTGTTTTTTTTTGCAAAACAATACCACTGCACACAAATCGCATATTGCCATGCAAACAATTCGTGATTTAAGGTTCTAATCACTAGAACACCCACCTAGACATGCATTGCTGGGTATCACTAGTGCAATTAACAGCAAAGGCACCGCCTCTTTGGAGACCATTGTGGGCCTCCCTCCGCTGGAGCTTTATGTGAGAGCGGGGGCAATGGATGCGATCCTTAGACTGAAAGCCAACAACCTGCGGCATCCCAACTTTAGGGTGGGAGGGCACACTTATACTACGGGCACGATGCTGGATGGGCCATTCCTGCAAATGCTTACGGACAGCATGGCACCCGAAATTATCTTCATTGAAAGGTGAAAATCTCCATACCGAACAAAGACCAGACACGCAGTGAGATCACTGCTAATGATAACCGGTTCACGGACGGATCCAAATCCAGCCAGAACACAGGAGCCGGTATTTGTAGGCCCAGTCCCAATCAAGGGATATCCATAAGCCTGGGGAAACATACAACGGTTTTCCAGGCAGAGGTAGTCGCCCTTGCAGCCTATGCAGAAATGATTGCAAAAGGAGGCTACATGAGGAGGAAAATTAATATAATGACTGACAGCCAGGCTGTCATTAAGGCAGTCTCGAACCCAGCAACTAGGTCGAAAATAGTCAGAGACTGCAAACAATCCCTCAATGCACTGGCACGAGACTACACGGTGTCTCTGATTTGGGTACCGGGACATGAGGATATAAAGGACAATGTAATAGCCGATGAACTAGCCAAGGAGGGCTCTAAGAGACACTTCATGGGTCCAGGGCCGGTATGTGGGATTACTAAGAATTCCGCAAGAAGGGAGATCTGGACCTGGTTAGATAAAGAAAGTACAAAGAAATGGAGGTCGACTGAAGGTCAACTCCATACCAAAGCGCTAATAAGGGATGGGGATGTTAGTTTCTCCGATAACCTACTCAGGCGCAGTAAGAAGGAAGTTAAAACCATTACTGGGTTGGTAACTGGACACTGTCCCCTGAAAGAGCATCTATACAACACAGGCCGGGTAAGCGAACCGTGATGTAGAAGATGCGAACTACAGGAGGAAACGAGTTTACATGTAATCTGCACATGTGAGGAACTGAAGGTACTCAGGCAGAAATATTTCGGGAGAGATCTATTGGAGCCCTCGAAGGTTCTCAAGTTTCCACTGGGCAAGATACTGGGCTTTATAGAGAACACCAAGCTGGTCGAGTGGAAATAAGAGAATTAATAGGAATGGTACAATGAGCATCTAGCTCGAGTGCCCGGACATTAAGTGCCCAACCTAACTTTAATGAATGATGGTGAAATGATGATACCCCCCCCCTCCCTCCCCCTTATTCAGATGTGGCTCCGTTCAACTATCATGTCTTTCCTCAACTGAAAAAAAATTTAAGAGGTAGTAAATTTTCTTCCAAGGAAGATGTGATAGAGGCCGGGGAGATCTAGTGTAGAGAGCAAGGTCAAGAGGCGTTGCAGAATAAAAGTATCCAATTAAAAGGAGAGTATGTTGAATAATAAAACATTTTGACTTTCACTTTTGTATGCTTCAGTAGTAGGCTATGAATTGTTCAATACACCCTCATATGTATTGTATGTTTATGCATATTAAGAAATAATAATAAATGCAGCATTATAATTTACCAACAATTAAGAACCGGCACACATATAATGTTTCCACACGAACCATAGTAATGTACGGCGTTCCTTTTCTCAAAAGCCGCACGTCAATCGTACATTAAAACAAGATAATAAAAAAACAAAAGATTAAATTTAGGCAACGCGAAAGATAAACCTCATATGAATCGCCCATTTACAAAGTCAGTTGTCGTTTAAGATGAAATCGGAACTATGTTTGAGGAGCATATAGCAAGTTATCGCTATGGGACACCTGAATCGCCCAGCGTAGCGCAACGTACAAACGATATCGGGCATAAAATCGATATAGAAAACCTTGAATTAGTAAAAAATATACAACCAATAAAAATTATACGCATGCGAAACCATATATATGAAAAACACCTTCAAATAACTTATAGGTTGGGGAAGTGGCAACTCTCCACTGGATGGATTTATATGGATAGAATAGTCACATTTTTTCCTTATTCTTGGTATTTCGAAGGATCAAGTAGGTGTAGAAAATGCACTGTCAATATGTTTCCTTTTTAGAGAGAGATAGCGGTGTTTAGGTTATAGGGTTCTTCAAATTTCTACCTAATCTAGTCGGTCTTCGGTCGATAATGGGAACCTACGTGTTTCCTAAACAATTGCCTCGAATTAATGAAATCTCATGACCTAAAAAATGCAATTACTGTAGCTATAGGAGAAATATCACCAGAAATCTTTCAATATGTCTTTGATAGTATGAAATGAAAGTTCAACACATGTCTAATTAATGATGGATGGTAGTCACATTGATCACAATTTACCTAGATTTTATTATTTATTGAATTATAAACAGTTGATGTAACAATAAGTGCATCGCACACGCTTTATTTCTTCTAAAATAAACTTCATATTTCTAATTATGTTGATATTTTTCAGTTTTAGTTGGATTTCATTTCAAACTAACTTGCGTATTAAGGTGCTTAACTATCGACTCCGTAAAGCAATATAACCGACGCCTATGATGACGGAACTATCAAAACAATATTGAGAGAGCAATAATTTTTTAAAGTCCCCATTATTTCATGGTAGCCGCACGCACAATCTTTTGGGATCTCCCTATATTTAGTGTAACGTTTCGCAACCTAGTACAAGCTAATATAGTTCATAATGCTTGATCACTGTTGGGTTTTCTAATACACCAGAAAGCTACTATAGAAAGTACTATTTCTTTCCAAAGGGATAGAAAACCAAAAACTGAACCTGGAATCTAGACTGAGACGAGAAACACAGTGATCATTCTTCCGCTAGCAAAATATGCCACGGTCTTTCAAATAAAGATATACGCAACATTGCTTTGTGTAGCAGAAATCACTCAGATGACATAAAAGTAAGTAGATCTGTATTACACCAGACAGCCAGGCGATACTAAGACAATAGTGAACCTTGAATACAACAATCAAGATTGGCTTGGGAATGTACTCGAAAAATAAATAGCCTGAAGGCTGCTAATAACGTCACTTTACTAAGGTACCCGGACATTCGGCAATCGAAGAAAACGAAAACGCCGATGAGTTAGTAGGAAAGAAATCATCGGCTTGATTTATAAGGCTCAAAATCTTTTCTAGCATATCCAGAAACAGCATGACAGCAAACAAGGAGTTAGGTTAGAGAGAAACTTAAAGGATACTAAAAAATAGGTGATTTTGCAAGACAAAAATTAATACAGGAGATTATTTCTATCAGCCAGCCAGAGACTTGTACATATTGGTACAGGACACTAGGACACTAGAATGGTTGATATAGTTTAACGGGTAACAGAAATGGAAGACTAAACACAAAAAGTCACGAGGCTGCAGTATTTCAGGAGACTCTGACAACAAAAAAAGTTGTTTGTTTCGATATTAATTAGCTGCTACGAACTGCCAACGGTAATTGGTTTATAGATTGTTCCATAGCAACCCAATACTAGACGTCACAATTTTGTTAGTCAATATGTTGACAATTATGCAAACATATTTCCGAGCAACAATGTGTGTCGTACAATAAATGGTGGAATATCCATGCCATAAGCGTGTGCACCTAGTGTAATAAACGGAAACACAAAAATGTTTTGTTGAAATAGTACATGACAAACTATTCTTCAACAGGATATTTATCGTGTTAGATCTAAACTAACGTCATGTATTTATTCCCCTAGGAAATATTTTATATTATTGATATAAATACATAAAAGCTAAACATTTATTCAACGTGCGTGGTATTGCCGAGAGCTTATATCGAAACACAATCTTGTATACAATATTCAAATGAAAATCAAATATAAAAATTATCTGTAGCTACTGTACTTTTCCTATACTTTTTATTCCCTAGTATTTATTCTAAAATACATTTACTACAACATAAATCACGTATTTCTAACAAGGGTTCCATCCACATCGAGAATTTAATTTCCTGTCTTCCAGTCTTGCATCATGTTCTCGCGCTTTGTGCTTTACATCTGACATCTGTCCACAATGGGCATCGATAACGAAATGAAGGGAAACAGTACTACTTGCTATGATAACAAAATCGAGAAGGGAAGCCCTATGAGCACTTGTCAAAGCAGTTTATTTATTTAACTAATTGCAATATGTTCTTTCTTTGTTCCCTATAAGTGAGAAATTTACTCCTTTCGAATGAACATTAAACTGTGCTGTTGGGTAACCAGGAGTTTTTTTTTTGCTAACGCGTATGACGCTCAAGAGGTTTAATTAAAGAAAATACCATATTTTAACGACATTATGTACTTGACAGGAGATTGTTAACATTTTTTCGGTGCTGTATAACAGTGTTGTTGCTCTAAGATTTTTTCCCTACAGCTTTATACAACCTGTATATTAGAAGATCAAAATTTTCGGTGGTGCATCAGCACGGATTTATGTCTGCTGCATCTACTATAACCATCCTAGCCAACATTACACAGTCCTTTTTGATAACGCTGGAACAGCGAAGGTAAGTCGACGTAAGCCATACGAACTTTGCAAGGGCTTTTGCGTAGCGTGCTCCAAGGCAAACTAGATGCCTTTGTGGATCAATGTCCTCTTATTTAAACAGTCATCTTAGTTATGTTACCTACATATGCATTGGCATCGGATATCTACAACATGTCTTCGGGCGTGCCACAGCGCTCGAATATGAAACCGTTACTTTTTAACATATATATCAACGACCTGTTGGAGAAATTGAGTTGTGAATTTCTGACCTACGCTGATGACTTAAAAGTGAAAACAGATTATCCTTGACTGTTGCCAAGTGGGGGTTGTGACGTACTCCTGGTCTACAAACTTCATAGTGTTTCCTCATTATGTTAAGCGTGTGTATTTTAAGTTGCATATTTTGATGTGTGTAATTTCTTCCGAACTGAATCAATGTACCGAGAGAATTTTCTCAAAATTAAGATTTTATTTTTGTATATATTTAGTTAAAGAGTTGATTAATTGATTTAATTTATTTGTTTGTTAAGTTTTTTTTTTAAATTAATTCTATTCATTTAAATGTCTAGCGTTTGCTAGGTTGTGTTAACGCTTATTCTACTAGATTTTGTCGGTGATTTGTGCGTTTGGGTTGTTCGTATTGTGTACGACTGCGTTGTTGAATTTTGTCAAGCAGTTCCTTGGTCGACTGTTAGCGTGAGTAGACGTATTTTTGTAAATCATTCACATTCACATCATTCAAACAATCCATTTTGATTATAGTAAAATTGTAGGCCAGAAACCACTTACATAGTGACGACACCAGAGGCTGTCAGTGCTCGAAGTCTGGAATTGTATAGGGCATGGATGCCATTATTGCGTACCTGCGTACAACAAGGATCACATCACAAGAAGTTATAAGTATAATTCTAGAACCAAAGTAACACCAGAACAATAAAGAGTAGAAAATCTTTAAAATGTAAACATAAATATGACAAAACTTTCTGTAGAAACGAATTTCAAAATCTCAACAATTAACTTCCAGAGAAAAAAAAAAAAACTACAGAATAACTCTCATGCTCCTCAGTTTAATATAGATTGCAAATGATTATATATAGCCTATCCTGAAGAAGCTAGTACACGGCCATATGGTGTGTATATTGTATAACACAGAACAAACACACAGGCAATTTATATCCGAGAGATGAATAGGCTTTTCCATCTCCAATTAAAAAATTGACATATCACAGCTTTTACCAGAACTACCCTGATAAAGGAAGTAAGTAAGAAAACTGTCGAAACGTTGGATGTAAACAATCCAACAGATCATGGAAACAGCCCAAATACCAACCTCATATTTTGTGTAATCCACATACAAAAGTTGGTAATTTTAGCATATATAGAGCATTTACCGAAGATTAAGATAAAAAGTTTATATTGCACCAGTCAGAAATAGTTTTTAAATTGGCTTGCAGCGCATGACAATCACAAGGAGTCTTAATTTCGAAAAAAACATCTTCAGGTCATCCGCATTTTCTAATACTCTGCGGTCTACCCAGCTCAAAAGATCAGTTATGTAAACATTGGACCATAAAGGCATCAATTGTATCCTAGCGGTGCGCTAGAGGTTGGAATGAAATATTTTTATTGAAATCCATTAGAGGCTATGTAGCAAGAGCGGTAGCCCAGAGCAATGCCACAAGTGCCAATAGCTTTTGCAAAACCGAAACTACATAGCAGAATATAACAATTAAATACTCTTAACTTTCTTAGAAATGAAGAATCTGGGGGTTGGGAGTACCTACCAGGCGCGTTCTAGAGGTGGTTGATAGGAGAACGGCCATCTTGTCAAGGTTCGCTTAAGACGAGATGGTTAGTGGCGACTATAAGTTCGTCCTCTCTGCTTAGAACCGGAGCAGGGTGAATGAAGACCGTTACCGTGAACCACTCCCCCTCGCCCGAGTTGCCGTGTTATGGCTAAGGGCTTGCACAGGGTCCTACAACGATGCCAGTTGTTGCTTTCGGCTACCGAAAGCTCAACTGTTAAATCAGGTCCCGAAAGGGATGGGGAATCTTGGCTTAACTGCACGGACCGAGAGGAAGATACACTCAACAAAAACCTAATTTCTAAGGTGGCGGACTAGGCTGTTGGGATGTGTGGCTGGATAGAAGACCAGTCTACAGGCCCTTGGGGCATCTGGCGCAACCCATTGTATTTAGCCTTACCTCTGCATGCGGGGCTCTGTGGAGGGGGACCTTTTCTTCCCTAGCTACTCATGGGATCAACCATGGAAGAAGGATGTTTATTAGCGGTACGACACCGCTAATACACAGGAATTGGAGCAGGATCTCCATAAGTAGCCTTCCACTTTCAAAGTGAGAGTACCTCACAAGGAAGGAACAAAGGAAGAGCAAAATGACTGGAGCAGATTGGGAAACAGGATGGCATCCATCCCCTCTCAAATTGCATAGCACTGCGCAACTCAAGGGCGTTGCATCTGGGAGCACGTGAAATCGAAGAGGGAGACTTACCTAATCTGGAGCCTTCTGATATCCTACACTTTCTGAAAGGAATAGGATTGCAAGGCCAGCTGTAAAACAGCAAAAAGAGGGGACACAATAGATCTTTTAGGTCGCAGTGTAATATCACGCAATATCACCCTTCCGAAAAGTCGGTATACATCACATCTACTCAATGATGCTTGCGAACAGGCGTAATGCTCTCCATTTTCCATACTTTCTTCATAGATCTATGAATGTGCAGATATTAGTAACAAGCAAAAATTACGAACAAGGATATACACAGAAGTGGTCCCCAGTGCTTGATTAAAAAACTAGGAATCATGTTCAGATTTTAATTAGATTGAATTCATACTAAATAATAGTGAAAACGATTAAGTTTGCCGAAAAAAAAAATGTAGGTAGCAAGACAGGCTTGCAATTTTTGAAATAAACATAGTAGGTGTAAAAATTAAATTTTAAAGCACCGTTCTTAAACAGTTTTAGGGTTCTTTCTAAATACTTAGATGATCCCTAAAAAATTGATCGGAGAACTTGTAATATTTTGAAAGATTATTAAAACAATGTGAAAAAAGTGCACAAAAGTTTGAATGAATGTGCTAGTAAAATAGCTCTATGGTATTTGCTGTATAAAGTGCTGCGATGCGATAAGTAAGGTCTACCCAGTTTTTTGTTCTCCTTTTAATGGAACGTGATATTCTTTCCAATAGATCCTGAAAAAAGCACTTACTGTCAAATAAGCAGCACTAACACTTAACTAAAACAAGGCTAATATCTAATGAGGCATTTAAGAAAAAATCCAAAGGGTAAAAGGCATTAAGTTTTAGCGGCATATTACTTACAAAGTTTGCCAATAGAGAAAAGAAAACCTGCTTCGTGCTTCGCTATAACAGCCAAGCGGTACGTGGAATTCGTGGTTGGGAAAGCGCTACAATATCACCTCAGTTAAGAAAAACGGGATTGCCCTTGACGAGCTTTGAATCTTGGTAGCATCATATTACGCATCCCTTTGCGCATTAAATGAAATGTTCTTTCATAAAATTAACAATGATTTAGAAGTGCTTCACTTCAAACGAAAACGGTTTTCATTAATCATATTAGCACTCTATAACTAGACTACTTTTCCCATAAGTTACACCGTTGCGAAAGAGTGGGTGTTTATAAACTTTTTAAAAAGCCAATTCAAGTGTGCTTGTAACTTTATAGTGAAAGCAGCTTAAAAATTTCATATCTTGTTACAACTAAGAGGCAATCGATTTGCAGTGTGGTTATATTGCATTGTATCAGTGAGCTTAAAGCATCTAAGGCTTACCACTAATTTAAAGGAAATAGCAAGAGAAAGACCGCAGCAGCGATCATTTAGATTGTTCGCGGTTTTGCGCATTATAACTTGTTACACGGGACGCATTAGGGTTTGTGCTGTTATAACTCTTCTTAAAATAGGTTCTTTCTATACGAATAGATAGTTATTTTTATTATATTTTAGTATGACTGGGATGTTATGGGAGACTGTTGTCGTCTGCGCTCCGGTGATACTATCGTTGTAATAGTAACAAATTGCAGTAGTATTTCAAATCGATTTCAATGTTTAAAAATAATTTTATTCGCAATCGTAATAGTACTATTTGCAACTATTTTTAATTTGCGTGAGGTTCGATGAAAAGTGTTTCTCTTGGCTTGAAAGTGATCACTTCCATCTCTTTGGTAGAATGTGACGTTTATGTCAGAAATCAGAAACATCAAATGTCAGTAAAACGTTTAAGTATTCAGTTATTAGTAATTTTAATTCGACAAATAATCGCTAAAAACGATTATTAAATTACTGTTGCAGGTACACACGATTATTTAGAATAAGCGTATGTAGCATTTTAAGATATTCTAAGCACTTTTGTATTCATTTAGAACTTGCAGTACTATATTGCAGGTGCTAAAATATACTTTAGTGTTCTGTTACCAGTAAGCAGAACATAACTTTAAGTATTTAAGCAAAGTAAAGCATTACAAGATTGAGACTATAGGATTCAATGTTAATAAATAAAATATAAGTTTGTGTTAATTTTTGTACATTATTCTTCGCAAAAAGGAACATGTGTATATTGACAAGAAATTAGCCCTTCTAGCATTAACCGTAGTGTGATATGCAATTTGTTATTAATATACAGGCTATTCCACATAAGTGGTTCCTTAAAAGTTTATGATGTTCCATTATTTACTTATATTTGAGATTTTGGTACCATTATCTGTTCGATTGGAACTATAAATTTGAAATACTTTAACCAAAATATCACTTCCAGTTAACCGGAAATGGACGTCAGCTTTTGTTATTTTAAATAGAAAGATACAATTTTTTGTTCATTTTTGGATTCTACGACCACAAATACGTCAGTCTTCATTAGCTATTCCTATAGCTACATGTTGCCGTTTTTTGAGTCATTAAGTTTCTCTTTTTTTTTAGCAATAATCACTGTATCATTCAGAAATCAATACCTAGATTAATATTGTAAGTAGATACACCAGATTCCCTATGTAATGAATGTAGATATAACTCTAAGAAACGGTACGCATACTTCACATTCTAACGTGTAGGGTGTTCAAAACTGAGGAACAAAATGATATATTTTCAAATGCGGAAAACTCATTTTCTTAAATAGAATATTCTGTATTTTAATTCAAAATCAGGAAGTAAATATCATCCCCTACCATTTTATATCAGCATTCCCTATACTTATCTTTAACAGATTTTGAGATGTGAGCATTTTTTGTTAAATAAACTAACTAGCCCTATCTTCAAATGTTTGTAGCTGGCTCTGAATGGAATTAATGTCAAATTTGTTATTCTATGGGTAACCATGCGAGAATGTCGCTGTTCTATTAATATTGCGTTGTACAAAAGTATAATTACGATGGCGTACTTAAACACTTATGGTTAGTCAATGAATTTGACATTAATTGACGAAAAGTCGCTCATACCTCAAAACCTGTTAAGGATAGGTATAGGGAATGTTGATATAAAATGACAGGGGACGATATTTACTTCCTAATTTCGGATTAAAATACAGGGTGCTCTATTTAAAAAAAAAAGGAGTATATACCTACTATCTCTTGAATATTTTGGATTTTGATATGTCCAGATATATAATGTTGTCAGTTTTGTTATTGCATATGTTTCTTTAATCTATGGTTTAACAAATAATGCGATGATCGATTTAATGTAGGAATTGTAATTATTAAAGAAGTACAAGTTTTGAATACAGAGTCTATTTTATTACCTTAAATGTTGAAATTAAAAGCTATTGGATTCAATACATGGTTGCAGCTTTCCTAAATCAGTCTTTGTCCCGTTTAACTTCAATCCATTATTAGCGCACCACTCACTAATTTTCCTCTGCGCAAACACAAGGTCTAATGTAGCGTCGGCTATAATATAACTAACATCACCTGCATATTGTGATAATAAACATGGCGACGGTAGTAACTATTTAAAACGTTTACCTAAAGGACAAATAATGTTGGATCCAGAATAGACCCTTGGGGCAAGCCACATTAAATATTTACTGTATAATGCAAATACTTACTATTTACTCCATTAATACAGTCCTGAACAGCCACCACAGATTTACGATTAGTAAGGTCATGCCCACAACTTCTCCAACAAGAGAGTCTACTATAGTGTCGAAAGCTTTTGACAGATCACAAAGGGATCCCAACATACTTTTGTCTTGATTGATCTCTTTAAACGCAAGTTGAGAACGTGGTAAACAGCAACTGATGTAGATTTACCAGGAAAGAAGCCAAACTGACAACGTGAAAAATGTTAGCGCGCCAAGATAATCAGATAGTTTTTTATTATAATCTTTCAAAGTCTTTTGAAAATGCTGTTGGAATTTAAATCGGGCTATGGTGACTGGTTTCGCGATTACTACCTTTTTTGTGGACTGGAGTAACTTCTTTTTAATTTTTATAAAAATAATATAAATTTTTCATTTATGAGAGAAGGACACCACTTAAAATACCATTATTAAAGACATTCACAACGGTCCTGATATGTGTTGGGCAACAGATTTTAAGATAAAACATGGCATATTATCGATACCAGCAGAGTGTTTATTAGCAACTTCCAATATTATGTGCTGAACCTCGTTTATGTCAGTGAGTAAGATGTAAAAACAACGATCAAAACATTGGAGATTATACGAATAACTAACTCTCACATACTCTCACCCTATCGAAATTATAAAATGATTCAAAAAGTAAGTCACACACTGCTTATGAGTCGCTAATAACATTACCCGCTAATAATAATAATATTCCAGGACGCGACTTTTGGATTGCATCATTTTTGCTTCATATAAGGTTTTGTTTTTAGTTTTAATTACTAGCAGTTTTTTTTCCTTTAATTGCATTTAATAAGATGGGATCTTATTGGGATTATAAGATTTGTGAAGACCTCGAATTTCCATCGCCATTTGTTTAAATCTAAATTTATTCATTAATTTCCTTGCTTAATCTAAAAATATTTTTTGTTTAATTACAAAGATGTTCTTTTTACATTTCGGTTTCACATTTCATTTTTTATCCTACAAATATTTACAAACCATTACAACTTTAAAATTTAACATTTTACTTATTAATATCTAAAGTGATAATTAAAAAAAGGAAAAAGTACATGATCAAAAACTTACATTGTTATTTCCATTTTTTTTTGTGTTCCACCTTTGGGTGTGTCAATATTTTTTTTTAATTACATTTAAACTTAAAATTGTAAAACACGATAGTACATTTACAAATCAACTAACAAACATATACTAATGCGCAAAGCCGTTCGATTTTGTTTTCTACTCAGATGTTCGTAAAGAGACAACGTATGACAAACTGTAAAGGCGAATTTTGTATAAATATTAAATAAAAAGTCAGTTTCTTTACGAATATCTGAGTATAAAACAAAATCGAACGGCCTCGCGCATTAGTGTATGTTTGTTAGTTGACTTGTAAATGTACTATCGTTTTTTACAATTTTAAGTATAAATGTAATAAAAAAAAATTACTGACAACACCCCATAGGTGGAAACACAAAAAAAAAAAAATGGAAATAACTAATGTAAGTTTTTGATCATGTACTTTTTTTTTTTTAATTATCACTTTAGATATTAATAAGTAAACGTTAAATTTTAAAGTTTTAATGGTTTGTAAATGTTTGTAGGATAAAAAATGAAATGTGAAAAAAGAAACAACAAAATTTCCGAAACGTAAGAAGAACATCTTTGTAATTAAATAAAAACCGGCATACCTAAGGAAATGAGAAAATAATAATTAATTAAACACCGGTTAAATAATTTTGAAGAAATTTATAATCTAAAAATAGTTATTTCGGCGTTTAAAGATGATATACCTACAATTACAGTTTACAAAATGATAAATATCTGACGAAAAAGTGGGTCAAATATAAATGAAACTGTTCAATATTATTAGAGATATAAACTCGAACCAACAACACGAACGCAGAATGAAAAATTTCCCATTTCCTTGATAACCAATATTATGGTAATTGGATAATAAAAAACCGGAAAAAAGTAAAATAACCACGCGTACAATTTATCAACTCAGACCGAATTCCTTTCTGCCTCATTTAAATAACAAAATGAGTTATGTATTCACATTTGCAAAGACGCCAGTATCCTATCATACATACGTCGGAGCTTTACACCATATTTCTTCACAATTTCATCGGAATAGGAGTTGTGTTTTCTACGTCGCATGACATTGATCAACACATGGCCGCGGGGGTTTGTTTTATTCCAGTCAACATTGATTAAAGACCGACGTCAAGCTGTAATAAAACGACAGCAGCAGCGCCATCTAGAGGTCCTGCGCTATCTCGGCGTTGTAATCCCTGCAAAGTTATAAATTCTATTACTTATCTGAGGCGACAGTGGTGACCGGGCTACATTTTGTAATTCTATAGGAGTTCTAATATGCGCGTCTCTTTTTTGCTTGGACGTACTTACAACTGCGATTACATGCATATAATTTTATACTTTCCCGCTGGATTGGCTCTCTAGCTGATATACTTGTCTGTTGTACGTATTAGTATGAAATTTTAAACCATATTGCCCGAGTGAAATGCGCTGATTCTTTTTCAACAATAAATGTGTAGCTTATTACCTTTAGTGGGGTTTTAACTTATTTGCTTTGACGGCTTCCGGCTAGCTCTTTCTCTCAGGGTAGGTAATAAATAAATTAATGCAATAATAAAACAAAACAAATTAAATAACGTACATATGGTTTTTAAAGAAAGTTATTATGGTGTTACAAATTTGAGCGTATAGTTTAGTATTTTGATATGAGAAATAGATATACAGATCAGTCTACCTATAGTCAGGGCATCGTATGTCGGAACCATTCGGTAAGAGAAAAGTAGGGATGCTTGGTGATACCTCGTGATACAGCGCTTCGCTCGAGAGCGCGAAGTCGTTGCATTTTGCTGGCGAAATAGAGTAATTCATGCTATCTCCCTTGCAGAATAGTTCGGACCTGCAATGCCCCGACTATAGGCCGACTTAAAAAAGTTTTTCAATTACTGTTATAATTTCGGAGATGTTCCTAAATATTGAAAAATCAGGCAAATTTTGGAGGAGCTATACCTCTAAATCGTGAGTTTGAGCAGAGAAAAATGCGTAGCACAGCTGCCGTGGTAGGCTTTCAATTCAGTAAAGTAAAGTTTCATAGAAATTGGAATTTGATTGTTACCGTTGTTCCCTTATCAGGTAAATGTAGAGTTTAATAAATGCATGGGCAGATGAAATCAATAGTTTGCACATGGAAATTAACGCAACAAATTCCAACAAACAAACATTAATGTAAAAGGGGAACCTGTAGAAATAAAAGAACATATGATTTCCTAGTCAGTGTAATAACAGATGATGAAAATATAGAACTGGACGCAACAAATATGAAGAATAAACAAAATAAAGAAAATATATTGAAGATGAGATGAAATTTTACGAAAAATCCCAAGAATCGCAAAATGGGATCGACTAGCAAATCAAAATATAAAACAATAAGCCGGGAGATAATCTATAATAAGTTGCATAGAGGAAAAACAATTCAGCATATTATTATTATGAGCATATTATTAGATCAAAAAAGATGCAATGATAAAGAGACTAACTCAAGCAGTGAGGAAAGGATAGAAGAAACGGGGTAGGCTTAAAGAATCATGGATAAAGTAAACAAAGCTCTTATTTTCATTCACGATAGATCGTCGGCTTCATAATACGACTTCACGACGTTTTGTATGTAATCTACTTACTATTTATTTTATCAATAAGTTATTTGTCTAAAAATTAAAATATAATCTATTATACAAGTCATGCCCTTAACGAAGCTGCTTGCTCCTGCCTTCACGAAATGTATCCGCTCATGTCGTGAAAGCATCCTTGAGCATTCGTTCCATTCATTCTCTGACTTGGCACTGCAAGATTTACTCATAGCTAGGCAGGCGAATGAAACTTCGTTCATTCCAACACTACTAGGGAGGAAGAGAAGTAAAACATTAAAGACCTGAAGATACTGGCCAAGTACTACAGTACGTATGTAACGTATGTAAATAAATTGTTAAATGTCAACACTGTTCTTCTTTCTAAAAAATTTAATGTAAGTCGAAGCGTCGTAAGTCGTCATATACAATAACGAAACGTCACTTCACGTTAACTTTGAAGAGCATTACGTAGATTGGTTTTTTATTTTGTAACTAAACTTTCCGCTACAACAAGGGAATGGAAATAAAATAGAAAGTAAAACAGAACAGAAAAGGAAATGATACGTTATAGGTTAGTAATTGTTTCTGCTTTTACGGTTCACAACGGATTCAGAAGACACAGAATTGGATCCCATAAAACCAGATAAAAATTAAATGCTGAATGCGTTTGAAGTATAGCCAAACAGTGGAGCAAATCTTTCTTTTTTATTTCAACATGTTTTTTTTTCTAAACATTGCTTCGTAAAATGTAGCCAATTATAATTTTTTGGTTAAATATGAACACCGTTATAAAATTTTTATTCCATATCTAATAATAATAACAAATGAATGTATTAGACTGAAACATACAACGGTCTTCCAGGCAGTGGTATCCGCCCTTGCAGCCTGTGCAGAAATGATTGCAAAAGAGGGTTACATGAGGAAGAAAATAAGTATAATGATTAACAGCAATGCTGCTATCAAGGCAGTTTCGAACCCTGTAACTAGGTCAAAACTAGTTAGAGACTCCAAACAATCCCTCAATACACTGGCACGAGACTACACGGTGTCTCTGATTTGAGTGCCGGACATGCGAATAAGGGCAATGTAATAGCCGATGAACTAGCCAAGGAGGGCTCTAAGAAACACTTCATGGGTCCAGAGCCCGTATGTGGGATAACTAAGGATCCCGCAAGAGGGGAGATCTGGCCCTGGTTAGATAAAGAAAGTACAAAGAAATGGAGGTTGACTGAAGGTCATCTCCATAGGAGATGGGGATGTTAGTTTCTCTGATAACCTACTCAGGCGCAGTAAGAAAGAAGTTAAAACCATTACTGGGTTGGTAACTGGATACTGTCCCCTGAAAAAGCATCTATACAACACAGGCCAGGTAAGCGAACCGTGGTGCAGAAGATGCGAACTACAGAAGGAAACGAGTTTACATGTAATCTGCACATGTGAGGAACTGATGGTACTTAGGCAGAAGTATTTCGGGAGAGACTTATTTGGAGCCTCGAGGTTCTCCAAGTTTCCACTGGGCAAGATACTGTGCTTTATAGAGAACACCAAGCTGCTCGATGGGGGGATGGGGATGCTAGATTCTCTGATAACTTACTCAGATGCAGCAAGAAAGGAGCTAAAACCATTACTGGGCTGGTAACTGGACACTGTGTCCCAGAAAAAGCGTCTATAGAACACAGGTCTAGTAAGCGAATCGTGGTGCAGAAGATGCGAATTACGGGAGGAAATGAGTTTACATGTAATCTGCACATGTGAGGAATTGGAGGTATTCAGGCAGAAATATTTCGGAAAGGATCTATTGGAGCTCTCGAGGATTCTCAAGTTTCCACTGGGCAAGAATAATAGACATTTTTGCATAACAAAACAACGATGAAAAGCGAAAGACTGGCCCCAGAATATAATGCCCAAATCTAAAAAGTGATGCGTGATGAGGTTTGCCAACTTCTCGGCATCATAGCATAAATTATAATAGAACACGTAGTTGAAGACATTATAAATTAAATTTAAATGCCTTTAAATAACATTCCTCAAAAATATGAAGATAACTGCACAACAGCACCAGAAGAAAAAATATCCCAATTTTGTTCCTAAACAGATATACCTGTATAGATTAGTGCAGGGTTCTAGAATGGCTGATATAATTTAATTGGGTGAGAGAAATGGGAGACCGAAAACAAAATGTCAAGAGGCTACAGTGTTTACGGAGACTTCAAGTCAGACGGCTTCCACAACAACAACAAAAAAATAGCATCATTCATGGCTTCGCTAGTTATATTAGGATCCGTTGTGGTTCTTGATTAACGTCATTCATATTTTCAGTTCTCATCCCACTTTCTCCCAAAAATGATTACTAAAAGGAATGCCGAATTCGAATTGTAACCGGAACTCCAATTCACTAATTAATTTCGCAAATCTACAACTGTTTTTGATAAGCGTCGATTTTACGTTTAACTCAATTACTCCGGCATTGTTCATCATTAATTCGTTTCCACAATAAAACACTCCGCGTCCCGTACACCAACCGGGGCAGACGCCTATTGACTGCCGGTGGTGGTAATTATTTTACGCGACGGTTCAGGTAGCATCCACACTGGGGGGAATCCCGGTAAATTATATTTGTGCCACGCCGCGCCCGTAACTCTCAAATTGGATCTATTTATCACTTCTTTGTTGTTTCGTTTTAGGTGATTCGCAGTGGTGGCGCGCGCGTCACGATTCCCTCGCATCGTCATTAGTCTCTCGATTGCTCACCCCTGATCGACGCCCTGCGGGAGATTTAGGTGGCAGACGGTAAAACCTACGGAGCGTCGTTCACTTATTTACGTCACGGAGCTCATTAACGCGTAATTAAATTCATCGATGAGAAGGGGAAGGTTGAAGACGTACTGAGGAAGTTTTAGTGTCCTTTGGATTTTCAAGGAAATGTTTGCTCATTTACGCTTTCCGTGAAAAAAGAAATTGGAGTGTCAAAGCTGTTACCTTTTCTTATTTAGGAATTACAGGCGAAAACAGGAAAAAGGATACAATCACATGCAATACTAATACTGTCATATTGCTACCCATGTGGGTATGGTTAACAATATTTGATTTACATTGAATATCAAGAATACAATTTTTAAAGTTTCCAAACTTAGCAAATTTTATGGAACTCTTCCCGAGCGTTGCAGACCAATTAAAATCAGCTGTTTTGCCGAGTCTTCTGTTCACACGATCCTGTGCCATTCCTAAATTAAAAGAGTTATCTAAATTTTCCATAAACCATGATCGGATTCTAATGCAAGTACAGATTCATATTATTAAA
Source organism: Protaetia brevitarsis (assembly GCA_004143645.1). Taxonomy (NCBI): domain Eukaryota; kingdom Metazoa; phylum Arthropoda; class Insecta; order Coleoptera; family Scarabaeidae; genus Protaetia; species Protaetia brevitarsis. Next base: position 58,946 of record RXPK01004291.1, read on the forward strand.
TAATTAGTATTTCAAAAGCTGACCGTATTCAAAATTGTATATAAGAAAGGAATTCTCACCATGATCGGTTTTTTAAACTAAATAGCTCCAACGCAACGGCACTAAAACTAAAACACATTTTTCACTGCTGCATGTGAATCATCTTACGATATTTTGATTTGGTACCTGGCTCATATAATGTCGCGAGATCTGATCAGATTCTTCTGCGGATGGTGGTGTCTTTGTCGCCTTGTCGAACAGAATTTCATATGAAGTGCTTGACACACAATAAAAAAACGTTGGTAAAATTTCTGTACGAACTTGAGGCGATTTTGTGTCCCTAATGTATGTATGTATGTAACAGAAGGGTGGTGTTACACTGCGACCTAAAAGATCTATTGTGTCCCCTATTCTTGCTGCTTTACAGCTGGCCTTCCAATCCTATTCCTTTTAAAAAGTGTAGGATGTTAGAGGGCCCCAGTCTAGGTAAGTCTCCCTCTTCGATTTCACATGCACCCAGATACAATGCCCTCGGGTTGCACAGTGCTACGCAGTTTGAGAGGAGGTGGATGGATGTTTCATCCTGTTCCGCACAAAATCTGCATTCAGGATCTTTTTCCAATCCAAGCTTACTCAGGTGTCCTTTCAGTCTACAATGGCCTGAAAGTATTCCTGTTAATATGCGAACAGTGTTCTTACTCAGGTTGATGCATTCTGTAAACCTCTTCTGGTTATAAGTACCCAGAAGAATTTTACTTTGCCTCATTCCCTGGAGATTTTCCCAGTAACTGGATTTTCTCTGCTCTATTTCCATTTTTAGTTTCTTCAGTATTGTACTGCTACTTAACCCGCAAAAGGGTTCAGGCCCTACGAAAGGCATTCCAGCCCCTTTTTTGCGAGGTTATCCGTTATTTCGTTTCCTTCCACTCCTGTGTGACCCGGAACCCACAGGAGGGTTACTTTATTTCTTTTGCTTAGCTCATTTAGTTTCCCTCGGCATTCCCAGACCATCTTGGAGCTGATTTCATATGAGTTCAGCGCCTTGATGGCTGCTTGACTATCAGACACGATGATAATCTCCTGCTTCCGGTAATTCCTATCCATAATGAACTGAACACATCTTCCAATAGCGTGTATTTCCGCCTGAAATATACTTGTGTATTTTTCCAAGCTTTCGAAATATGTAGTTCTAGGCTCATATATTCCTATTCCAGTTCCTTCTGCCGTTTTGGAGCCATCAGTGTACCATTTGATGGCATTTCTATTCAAGTTCAAGATGGTGTTATGATCCCACTCGCTCCTGTTACTTAGCTTTATGGTGAATTCTTTCACAAAGCTAAATTTTTTTAACATATCATCCCGGGGCATATCCCAGGTTTGATCACCGTCAAGAGATTGAGGCCTGTGCCTAATCATTCCTTCCTTGGCCATTCTTAGTGCGGTTCTTTTCGCCACACCCTCTACTACTATGTGGTGGGGGGCAAGATCCAATACTACTTCAATAGCTGCTGTTGGACAGGTTCTCATAGCCCCCGTTGTGCATACACATGCTAATCTTTGCTCTTTCGAGAGGTTAATTCTCGCGATGGCCAGATTAGTTCTTTTGCTCCATGCTACTGATGCATAGATGATGATCGGTCTCACTATCGCTGTATACATCCAAAGCAGTATTTTTGGGTTGCATCCCCCATTTTTCCCTGCAAAGTTTCTGCACACCATCAGAGCTCTTTGGCCTTGTGGTTACTTCAAATTCATGTTTGTTCCATAGAAGTTCATTGTCTAGGGTAAGGCCTAGATATTTAACTTCTGCTCTCCATTCTATATTTTGCCCATCCAGTTTTATGGTTCTAAGATTGGATTTTTTTTTCCTGGTAAATGCTACTAGGGTTGTCTTAGTGGGTTTGACATTGATTTGTGTCCCTAAAACCGTACAGGTATTTTACTTTTAGAAGTAATACTTCTGACTATAGGATAATAGGATACCATAATTTTTCCAATTTTTTTTCATGTAGCTCTGGAATATTCATAGTGAAATTTTGAAATGTGGGTAACGTTTCCGAGACAGTGATAATTTTCATTAAAGTTTTATTTGTGCAAAAGTAAAATTACAAAGAAAAGTTCAGTATTTCTGATTTTCTTCATAACAAAAAAGGAAAATATCGTCGAAATGAAAGTGCTCTGGTAGAATTTATTTAATTAAAATTTAATGCATAAAACACAAACAAAATATGAAAATTGCTAATGCTCACTCCAAACTACTACACGCCAGTATCCGTTGCCCCTCCACTTTGGGGGTTAATTCACAAAAATCAAGGGCCAAGTAAAAATCACTTTTTTTTTGACATTTTTCCACACACAATGGGGGTAAATGTACAGAAACTTAAGAAAAATTTTGAAATGTTAGAAATTTTCTCATAGTACAAGTATACTGATTTTTCGCACGTCTTTGATACTTTGAATCACAAATTTTTACTACAAAAATTAGATTCCTTTGGCATTTCTCCCAACTTATGTTTTTTGATTCAATCATACCTAACTGAGAGACTTAACTACGTATTCTATAACGGATTTTGTTCATCTGAATTTCGATTGACGAGCGGTGTTCCACAGGGCTCGAACCTAGAACAATTACTTTTCAATATATTTATTAATGATCTCGAATTCCTGGATTGTCCCGTTTTGGCGTACGATGATGATGTCAAGTTGTTCTGCTGTGTATCTGGTTCTGATAATGCAAATACCTTGCAACAAAATATCAACACTTTATTCTAGTAATCTGACGCTAACAACTTGGTACTAAATATTGACAAATGCTATACTATGTCATTTACTAGAAAAACTAAGCCACATAGCTTTATGTACATCATTGTTTACCGTGTTTTAAACAAATTTGATGTTATCCAAGATTTGGGAGTTACGTTTGACGCTGATTTTCCTTCTCTTCACACGTCGAAAGTGCATGCTTATCTGCATCTAAAATGTTTGGTTTCCTCATTAGAACATCTAAACAGTTTAAAGATATCGCACTTCCGAAATCTCTTTTTTTTTGCTTTTGTTCTAAGTTGGAATACGGCTCTATAATTTGGTTCCCTTATTATGCCTTTCAACAGATTCCTATAGAGCGTATTCAACGTCGATTCTGAGATTTTTATCATTCAAACTAAATGGAACTTATCCGGACTGGTTTATTTCTTATGAGGAGCTGCTAAATTTACATCAAATGCGTCCACTCAGCCATCGATGTAATGTTCACAGTGCTCGTTATTTATACAAGCTTATTAATAATAAAATTGACTCTCTTTCTTTACTGTCAGCTTTAAGTTTCAGCGTTCCACTAATTTTGTCTCGTCATTTTATTACATTCAACATGCCAACGCCAAGAATTAACCTATTACTTAGAACACCACTTTCCACATGACACGGAATGCGGAATTCTACTACGAAGACATTTTTCTGGAAACTATAATAATAATAATAACTCAGCACTACAGCCCTTGAAGGCCCTTGGCTAGAGTGCCGGAACACACCGAGCCACTGAGAAGTGTTGTCCGAATGGTGACCCAACCAACAACCGGTACCGCATATTGCTGCTTGACTTTCAAGATTGGCAATGATGCACCCTTCCTTCTCAGCCGTACTGCCGGCTTTTTCTGGAAACTACTGCACAATAATATATTTGTTTTTCTTTTTGTATTTATTTTTTTCTCTACAATGCATGTATTTTTCTACATATTTGTTATATTTATTCACCTATTACATATTTTTGTCCTGTAATTGCGGTTACCTGTTGGGCAAATAAATGTATATTATTATTATTATATGTGAATATTAAGAAAAATTCCTGTTTCCTAGAAAAAAAAATCTCTAGGTTGTAATATTACCAAAAATGTTAATATCTCTTAGAAGAAACTTAAAATTTCTTACAATTTCAGAATCAGAATAGCAAGAAAAATAGAACCACGTGGGTGGTGTTTCGACACCATGTCAGTTCTGCGTACGTCTGACTTGAATCAGAACGTTCTAAATTTACGCATTTGTTTCCTTACCACTTGAAAATTACCTAATTTTAACTGTAATTTTCCAAGTTATAAGGAGTTTTCCCTGAGAGATATTAATATTTGTTTTTCTAAGGAACAGAAAAATTTCTAGCATTTCAAAATTTTCCTTAAATTTTTGATATATTTACCCCCATTCAAAGCGGAAAATTAGAAATAAAAGTGGTTTTTGCCAAGAGAAATTGCCTAATTTTTTTAATGTGCACTACTTCCATTTGTTTGTTAGTTGCGTTAGTTGATGTTGTTATTTGTAAATGTAAATGTTATTCAACTTCGTTCTACTTAATTGCTGCGTATATCAACTGAAGGTACTCAGGCAGAAATATTTCGGGAGAGATCTATTGGAACCCTCGAAGGTCCTCAAGTTTCCACTGGGCAAGATATTGGGCTTTATAGAGAACACCAAGCTGCTCGAATGGAAATAAGAGAATCAATAGGGATGGTACAATGAGCACCAAGCTCAAGTGCCCGGACATCAAGTGCCCACCCTAACTTGAATGAATGAATGAAGAATGAATGAATGCTGCGTATATCCCTCGTAATACATCGTCACAAGATTAGGAACTTTTTTGTGAATCTCTCGAGGCTGTTTTGATGAATGAATCAACTCTCCTGATTGTGTTCATTCTGCGTTATCTATATCTAATTCCCTAATATCCACTGATAATAATCGATATGATTTTCGTAGAGGCAATTTAGTCAAATTATATTCTGGTCTTTTTAAAACTGATTGGTCATTTCTTGGGAACCACAATGATATCAAATAGCTCTTGATGAGTTTACGCTGATAAACACTACATACCATTATTTAGCAAACTACGCGTAGAAAGATGTGTAGTGTAATCAAAAAAAAAAAGGGATGACAACGCCACAGCTACATAACCTCTAAAATCAAATTTTGTTTAGAAGAAATTGCAATATAAGTTATCCCATTTAATGGCATATATGCTATACCTGGCGTAAAATTACAAGTTAAGCTACTACAGCGTTGAACCCTTTTTATAAAGCAGTCTATATAAGTAATATAGTAATTCGATTCCACTATTGTAAAGTAAAGCTATTTATTCTTCAAAATAAGGCATTAGAGAACAAGCTTACTATAGTAGAAAGCTAAATACACATCTGCCGATGTATCACGACGATAGTAGTTTCACATCGATTAACTATTATCGATAATTAGTAACTAGCAAATCAGGGATAGTACCAACTAACCATTATTCAGAAAAAGAAAATACTGTAAACGAAATTCTTTCTATTAAGAAATTACATTTAAATCTAAAGCTTTAGAACGCCACTTTTTCGAACGTTACCAGCTGTAGGGGCTTTTTTTTGCACAACATTAAACAGCGAAATGTATTGAAATTGAACTCTACAATGCAAGAGAGGTCGGCATTCTTTTAGCTAGAACAAAATAGGAATAACCTCTTTTTTTTAAACATTCTGCACTAAGCGTAAAGGCTTTTATAATTGCCTAACGCTAAAAAGTTATAATGCATTCACAATGCAATAATAACGGTAGTCGTTAGCGTCTGGGTTTATTTACTAGCTCTAATTGCTACTGTTTTGTAGGTTTATTTATTATATAACCAGGTAACCTCTCTTTCCATTGCCATTTATGAATATATCTGCATTAAATATAATGTTAAAAGTGAACGCAATTAGCATCCTGAAATAATAATTACACGGAATTCGATTCAAGTTGTAGCTTCAAACTAGCCATCTTAATAATAAATTAATCATTTCAATAATAAAGAAACCTAGTACTTTACAAGTGAATTTTATGTTATCTCAAGAGAAAGTGTATATGGGATTCCGTGCTTATTATTTATTAAATTGTAACTCACCTTTACCTTTTGCAATATACACCGACAAGACCATTATTTATTAAAGCGGTACTCTCGGTAGTAATTTCTGATTCCCGAGGCAGCTTCCGATAGTATCTGTACAGAAATTCCAACACTAAACATCGCAAACCGCGGAATAAAATAGAATAGATAGCGGTCGCACCGCGATGGGAAAGGCGTAATTTATTTTATTGTCGTATGGAAGGTCGGCTTAAGGTTTTACCGTATCTATTGTGGCTATTTTTATGTGATGGTGGAGGAACCTTTCTGCTTTTATTTCGATCTGTAAAATACAGGACAGTAAACTGAAGCACAGAAGGAAATTAAAGGTACAGCATAATTAGGTGCCTGATGGCCCTTAACCGAAAACGATTTTATAGTAATGTAAGAATTCGAAATTCCATCCTGTATAATGCGAGAATTTAAATTCATTTTACTAATACGTAGGTGATAGGTACCGTGGCATTTGCTGAGTAGCGTCTACCCAACAGGAAATAATAATCTATTTTCGTTTAAAGACTCGCGTAATTAAAATAATATGGTATTACTTTGTATGTTATCTGCTTCTTTGTTTATTGTATGTTACGAATGCTGTTCAGCAGTTCTCACGTTCCTCTCAAGTAGGGCGTCTGAAAGTCAGAAAAATAACGCATTCGGTCATACTTGCGCCCTCCAGTAAAGAGAGGCTGAACTAGTTATCGTTGCGAAATGAGGTCACAATCAAAGTTTATAAGAATTCTTTACATTGCTGTTTTCAACTAATTAATTCGTGGTCTTCGTTACAGCTAAAGTAAAAGCACGCGTCTCTAATTTCGTTGTCGGGCGTTTCCAAATCTTAAAATTAAAACTTCTCATCTTAGTTTTTGTAATCAAAATACGCTTAAAATTCGAGAACAGGAAGCACAAGCTTTCCTCGAGAAGTGTTTTGTTTTGTGATAAAGTTCATGAAAATTACCCCCTTTTTTGACTTAAAAAAATTGTGAGTGTTGTGTAAAGTTTTGTATCTTAAAATTTGGATTGCGAGAAGAATTATTTTTCCCACGTCGGCTGGTAAGATGTTTGAAATCTCTGCTTAAAACTAACCAATGCAATCACGTGAAAACCGTAACTCGTTCGCTCTCTCTCTCTCTCTCTCTCTCCCTAAATAAATAAATTTGTAAGGAAAATTTACCAGAGCTTATGTTAATCAACAGTATAAAATTTTAAAAAAATATTCAATAAGACAAAATTAGTGTTTGCAATGCTTCGATCGTTGATTGCATAGGTAGGGGGACAAAAAAAATAATAATAATAATACTTAGCCCTTTTCCAACAAATTACAATAGCCAAACTAGAGGGAACCGCTATGCTCGCTGATAATATAAAAAAAATTACATAAGAGGGCCCCGCAGCTAAGGAGAGTGGGGTGGGTTGAGTTCTTCCAAATAAATACAATATCATCAATTAATAAAAAAAAAAAGGGCGCCACAACCGTTTGTTTCCTCCTCTTATGCCCCGACCCAAAACGGTGAAAGTTACATAAGCGGCATACGTTCCGAGCCACACAAAAGAAAAGAAGTGAAATAAAGAAAGTGCTTTTAGCAAAAAAAAAGTCTATATATATATTTAATAAATAAAAAAAAGTTGATAAATGAAATATTTGATAAATGATTGATAACAAAAATGTAAATTGTAAAAAAAAAATACACCTTGCTCCCCAAGGAGAGATGATCCGAAACGTTTGGCCAAACCCTCGTTTACATATAACTTATTAACAAATATAAAATTTAATCCTTAATAATTAAAAGAAATTCATAGGTATATTTATACCTATATATATATATATATATAAAAGGAAAATTAGATAGTAATTATACGCAATTAAATAGTGAATCTACATGAATTTAGGTGACTTATCTTTCAAACAAAAAAAAAAAAGAACAACAAAATGTAACGCTTCTGAGAGCTTGATTGACTGAATTAACTTAAATAATTTGGTCCGACTTATCTGTGGTCGTCCGTCCAATTTAGTCGACGGTGTGGGGTGTGATTTCAAATCAAACTGCAGCGGCGGCTGAGGTTCACAGTTTTCGGTATGAAACCAGGTCTATACGGGGCATCACGCTCTATAGCTAATTGATGGAATGGATCCCGTACTAAATCGCCTTAGTTAGTGTACTGAAGGGATCCCGTACTAAGTTGCCTTAGTTAGTGTACTGAATGGATCCCGTACTAAATTTGCCTGGGGAAATTCGTTGAAATGAATAATGATTTAAAACTGAATAAAGTTAAATGAAATTTGAAAGTTAAAAATACCTTAGTTAGTATAGGCAGAGCACGTGGGCGGCCATTTTGCGCTTCAAATCCGGATTAATATTTCCGTAATAACCGTGGGTTATCGTCCTGGTGCGAGAATTAAATCCCAATTTAATAGGTCAGGTTAAACTTCCCAAAGAACTTTTCCTTAGTTGAACCCAAAATTCCAAATTTTTATTTCTCGACACCGAGCGCTAATTGACCTTATACGTGGATCTTCTTCGTAGTTTAGCGAGTTACTGCCAACCGTCCGCGCCCTTAAGTCACGCATGCGCAGAAATTAGTTCTGAAGTTACGAACAAGGTAAATTCATAAACAAACGCGAATTAAAAGGATATTATTAACATCAAATAAAGAAACATTACCTAATACGTTGATTGAGATTAAGAAAGTTTAATTTTGAATTAATAAAATTATAATAGCAAAGATTACAGTTGCCTGTTAAACAAACAACGTCAGTTCTCAGCCGACTCACAAGATGGCACTTGAAGTATTAAAAATAAATAAAAATCGCATTGAAAAATACAACTAAACAAAAGTTGTATACCTTGTAGAATAACAAAAGAAATAATGAATGCTAAATTAATTTTGAACCGTTACAAATCCCACCCCAACTTGCTTGAAATTTTCCCCCAGAAAATTTCAAAATCGAACCAATACATAAATTAAGAAATCTCCCAAAAAAAAGAATTACAGTGTAAAGTACTGCTACCTGAAGTGGTGAAACAAGACTAACTCTAATGTACACCGAACCAACAAATCATGCACGCTGCAAAAAAAAAGGATTTGGAACACTATAAAAGAATAAGGATAATAATGAGAGAATGGGAAAGGAAAAAAGGGCAAGAAAAACTCGGTTAAGAGGTAGAAGGGGTTGAATAGGAGATTGAGGAGACCATGCGGCCTTACGGACAAGCCTGCCCTCGTGAGACTTCTCGGAGAGGATTAAGGAAGGATCTGCTTAGCCACACACATTCAAGCTTGCACTCCACAATACCAACTAGCCTTGTCTCCATGAACAAAAGAATTAAACATAAATATCCAACCATGTCCGGAACAAAAAAATACGATGCTTCATCTCTACGTTCGCCGAACTCGAACCCACCAGAAGGGCAGTAAAATTATCGAAGAGCTCACCAACTGGCGTCTGGACTCTTCCGATAACAAAGATTCTAGTAGAACTCTGAAAATAAGGAAAAAAAAAAAAAAAGATCCAATCCTAAGAATAAAGAAAACGGTACACTATAACCTATAAATGAGTTCTAAGACCTACGAAGCTAACAATACTATTGCTATTGCTAGTCAATATCCGGGCTAGAAAAGAAAAATCATAAAATAAATCGAAAATCCCCTAAACATAAAGCAATCCTAAATGCGTCAAATTCGGGTATCCAAGTCAAATCTCGTAGGTATAACATTGCACAAAGTACAAAATACATGAACTAGGCCAAGGTGTTGTGGTCCAAATTAAGTATCCAATAAATTGGCAACACGATCCACAGATGTTAGTTGGTATCAAAAGGGGTCCTTAAGGCAGAGTACCTCAGGTGTATTATATGCCCCGCCAGAAGGGCGATCATTCACAATTCGGTCTCAAATCTTTAGCATGCCAGTTCCCTAGAATTGTACCATTCAAGTCCTCTAATTCATACATCCAAGGAGAAATTTTACGCGACACAATGAATGGGCCAATGTATTTGGGGCCAATTTTGCCATGTAGAAATTGGCAGCATCAGACTGTGCATAATTCTTCCGGTATACTTGATCTCCAACGTTGTAAACAACACTTCGTCTTCTAAGATCATAATGCTTCTTGTTCTTTTCAGCAGCTTTCTCTAAACGTCGTTTCACTTCGCCATAAAGACGTCGAAGACACTCCACTCTATTCTGTGTTGAACCTTCCTTATCAGTCTCTGGTTTAAACTGACAGTCCGCATCAGAGTCCAAATTAAGAGGATACTCTCTGCCAAAAACAGTGAAATAAGGGCTAATTCCTGTGCTCTCATGGATTTGTGTTCTTAAAGCACACGCAAGTTTAGGTAAATGTTTGTCCCACGACCGATGATTATCTGCCACATAACATCTAATCATAGCACCTAGGGTTTTATTTGTACGTTCAGTAGGATTCGCTTGGGGATGGTAATTAGCCGTACATAGTTGTTTCACATGATAAGATTCTAAAAGATTCTTAAATTCTTTGCTCTTAAATTGGGTGCCATTATCACTAATAAGGACCTTAGGTTGTCCAAACATTAAGAATAAATGTTCCTCAACAGCGTTACAAACCAGTTTAGAAGTTGCGTTACGTAGCGGTATAACTAATGGAAATTTAGAAAATGTGTCTACGACAACTAGGATATATTTATAACCACGAGTAGATCTCGGTAGTGGTCCAATCAAATCGCAAGCCATACATTCGAATGGTCGATCTGCGATACGCCGAGTACTCATTAATCCAGCAGGTTTCGTTTGAAGCGGTTTACTTTGTATACAGACCTTACATTTCCTTACATAGTTATTGATGTCCGACTTCATCTTGGGCCAATAAAAATATTGAGCAATACGTTTATAGGTTTTAAACATACCTGCATGACCAGCTGTAGGTGCATCATGGTTTCCATTAAGAATGCGTAATCGATCAGCTTTAGGCACCACCAGTTTCCAGTCTGTTTCCACAGCAAAACCAGGAATCGCTTTAGACTCCACAAATTTATATAACTTCGAATTTTCTATTCGCCAATTGGGGAAAAGTAATGGGTTGTCGGCTACTTTACGTAACATATCATTATACCATTTATCCGCGGTTCCGGTCGTAACATCTTTGATAACATCAACCATAGGTACCGAACGAGAGAGCATATCGGGTACGACATGTTCTTTTCCTTTCCGATGAACCAAATCGAACGAGTACTGTTGTAATCTCAAACTCCATCTTGCTAAACGTCCAGTAGGATCTTTTAATCTATTCAACCAACACAAGGACCAGTGATCAGTAATTACGGTAAAATGGATGCCCTCAAGATATGGTCTCAGTTTTTCGATGCTCCACAAGACTGCTAAACATTCACGTTCTGTAGTAGAGAACTTCCTTTCTTGCCTAGTCAATGACCTAGATAAGTAACAAATAACCTTCTCACCTTCATCCGGATGATTCTGTGTCAATACAGCGCCAATACCAAAGGCACTAGCATCAGTTTGAACTGTAAACGGTAGGTCAAAATTCGGGCAAGATAACACGGGTGCCGAAATAAGATACTCTTTGATTTTCTTAAATGCTTCTCCTGTCTCTCAGTCCATTGAAATTTCGTATGTTTGCGTAACAACTCCGTTAAAGGGTGAATCACAGTGGAAAAATTTGGGATGAATCTGCGATACCACGACGCAGTTCCTATCATACTTCGTACATCGGAAACTTTCGTTGGCGTTGGAATCTGTAGGATAGCTTCCACTTTACTTGGATCCACATGAAGTCCATTACCATCAACAACATATCCCAAATATTGTAGTTCAGGTCGGCAAAATTGACATTTATCCTTACCAAGGGTCAATCCAGCATTAGAAAGTCGTTCACAAACCTTAGACAAAATTTCCATGTGATGTTCAAATGTCTGGGTAGTGATAATGATGTCGTCAAGATATTTAAAGCAATATGGTTCCAAGTCCACTCCTAACACGCGGTCAATTAACCTCTGCCAAGTAGCAGGTGCTGTGTGTAACCCAAACGGAAGTCTTCGGAATTGATACAATCCCCTTCCAGGTACTGTAAATGCGGTTAACGGACGGGATTCCTCAGCGATTGGTATTTGCCAGTAAGCCGTTTTGACATCGAGGCTTGAGAGATATCTTGCATCTCGTAATCTGTCCAAAATACTAGATACATATGGTAGTGGATATGCGTCTCTTCTAGTGACCTATTCAACTGACGGTAATCAACGCAAAATCGCCAGGTATCATCCTTCTTTTTCACCATCACGATGGGACTGCTCCATGGACTTGAAGATGGTTCAACCACTCCCTTGTCCAACATCTCTTGCAGTTCTCTATCTATATGTTTCATCATCGCTGGGGATACAGGATAATAGCGCTGTTTAATCGGCTCTACATCATCCAATAACACAATTTTATGTTCAACAAGGTTTGTACACCCTAAACTTCCCTTGAGTCCCTGAAAATAGCCATCGACAAAATTCCTTAGTGCAGTTCGTTGTTCTTCCGTTAACATATCGTGCGACCTTAAGGCTTCTACGACGCAAATGCTCGATTCCGTAGAAAAACTCCAGGCTCGTGACCGTAGATCAGGAACTATACCTATACGCGTCCAGAAATCTACCCCTAAAATTAACGTATGTTCCAAATCAGGCACCACCAAGATATCAATAATCCTTTCCACATCATTGAGCTTAATAGGAGCTTTGAGGATACCTACACACTTGCATTCGTTACCATTCGCAACCGTGACATGCTTAATATTAGATCGATCAAGTCTAGACATTCCCATGCTATGCAGTAAAGTCCACCCTTTATTCCCTATAATTGTGCGGCTACTACCTGAGTCTAGTAAACCTAACATCTCTTTACCAAAGATTGAAACTTTAACATAAGGTCGTTCATCATTCTGAACATGTGATAACACAAAATCTAATAAACATTGAATTGATTGTGAGTTGACCGTTAACTGAGATTGAGGCGTAGTCCGGCCGTATTCTAAACGCCTCCCTAATCCGTTTCCCTGTTGTGTCGGTTTACAATTTGGACAAGTAAACTTCGTGACATCGGCGCGACCACACGTAAAACAATGTCGTTTCAACGGTTTCGGACACCGGTTTGCCAAATGATCAGTGCCGTCACAATTCCAACAACGTTTATCCGGAAAATGTTTTGACAAATTGGTAGCAGTAGCACCAACCTCAGACACATTTAAACTACTTCCAGTACGCGAGTTAATAGGAGAGTAAACATAAGCCAAATCAGGTTCCATTAAGTTAGTTTTACCTCTAGGTGGGGGTGTATAAGACTCGATTGCAATCTTCCGAGTTTCTAATCTTCTCCCCAACTCTAACAAATGATCAAGTGATTTGATGTCAATTAAACTTAAATGATCTTGATAGTATGGTAATATGTTTTGCATGACTATTTTAAGTTTAACTGATTCTGTAATGGGTGTCGTAAGACGATTGAACATATTGGTGATCACCGCTAAAAAATATACCGATTGGCTCATCCTTACCCTGAGTCCGTTGTTTAATTTCTTGAAATAACTTTTCGTTATAATCAGCGGGTTGGAATTGTAATCGCAACTCACTTACTAAGTCCGTCCACGAATGAATTCTATCTTTAATAGCCCTATACCATATCAGTGCTTGACCCGCAAAAATATCGCGCGCTGACGCAAATAATTGATCCTGACTAATATTACGTGACTTACATAGTTCTTCAACATTCTCTAAAAAAGCGCTCAACGATACTTTATTGTCGCCTCTGAATTTATCAATATTCCATTTGAATACCGGGATAGATTTAATATTAGACGTGATGGCGTTATTATTACTAGGCGTAGGAGTAATGTGCTCATCCTCCGAACTTTGAGTGTCCGATTCATCGTCCGGGATACTGGTTGACGACAGGAGTACGCTTATGTCGAGAGGAGATTGACCTTGACTCGAGAGTCTTTTAAATTGTTTGGCTTTGGA